>VUYV01000371.1:183833-305158 GCA_008711295.1 Anarhynchus alexandrinus | reverse complement strand
AGAGCACTGGAACAGGCTGCCCAGGGAGGTTGTGGAGTCCCCTTCTCTGGAGATTTTCAAGACCCGCCTGGATGCAGTCCTGAGTAATGTGCTCTAGGCAATCCTGCTTTAGCAGGGGAGTTGGACTAGATGATCTCTAGAGGTCCCTTCCAACTCTGATAATTCTGTGATTCTGTGAAATTAAAGTAATTTGAAAGATGAGATGCTACTACTCTCCAATTACTGAAAGGTCTTTTGATGTTTAGCCAGGTCTGAGTTTCTATTGTTACAGGTTGGGAAAACATGGAAATAATCTTCCAAGCTTTCTTTAAGCAGCAGAGATGAGATAAAAAAACCTGAGGTACCTCATCATTCCTTCTTTATAGGTCACTCTACTATAGGTCACTCTATTGTAATTGTCAAGCTTTTTACAGTTCTTTCACTTGTTTTAACAAAGTTGGAATGAAATTTATTTTAGAAGAATGCAGCACAGTTCCACAAGCGCCTTTAAGTTCACACACCTCCCTTAAATCACCTGAGGACAACTAAATTGCTATCTTTCACTGTAGCTATTGCTGACTAGTAGTTTTCTGGAAGGCTGGGATAACAGAGCACCAGTATGCCTGTTTATATCAACACCCCTGTTGGGGTGTTCTGGCAACCACTAGAGATAAATAGCTTAGGTTTATTTTTAAAAAGAAACTTAGAATTCTCAGAATGAGAAATACAAGAAGTAAGACTAGGGGTCTGATGTGAAGCAAAAAAAAAAAAAAAAAATACACCTATCACAATTTAAATTAGAAAGGTCTCCTTGAGTATTAAGTGAGCTCTTATCAAAAATTTCTAGAATGATTGGGACTTGGTTTGCCAGTGTCATGCTGACCTGGAAAGAGCTGCTAGTAAATAGTGCCAGCTACTTATCTATCACTCCTCCCCTCTTTCAATGCTGATGGTGACTGAGAAACAGTTGAAGGGGGAACTACTTGTGATGCATTGTAGACTATAGTTAACACTGTATTTGTACTCAGGGTCCTTATGTAAGGGGGTTGGGCAGGGACTCACCAAGTAGTAGCACAAAATGCCTACACACCAAGAGAGCATCCATCCTTCCCCCCACTTCCACCTCTCCTCTCCAGCTCCATTGCTTCTGCCTGGGACACCATCAAACCCAGCCTTACACAAGGGCCAGACAGCTGTAGGCTACTAATAGGCAACCAATGTGGATTACGACTTAGGGAGACACACCACTGCACAAGGGAAGACTCCTGAGTGACAAGTGCTACTTCTCAATTTGACGCAGGCTTGACATACGGCTTGAAATGGGCCATCTCTCAGCATCATTTCTTTGCACTGTCTACTGACTATCCAAGTTCTTTGGTTCAAGGTTACCTCTTCAGGCTGTTCTTCACAGCAGATGTAACTTGGGGGGGGATTTTTTTGGTTAGGGGTTGTTTTTTTTCTTAAGTGTTCTTCATAGTTTACGAACATTTTTCATCTGGACAACAGAACTGACTGCTTTTGTGCCAATAGCCTGTCAATGGTTCCCCAAGTTCTTCTTTCCATTGCAGGCCTCACAAACCCCATGCCTAAGTGGACAGACAAGCTCTCCTACAGTCCAGAAGACAGCCTGGATTCCTGTAGCACAATCGCCCCCAGAGATGGTCCGATAGACACCCATACAGGAAGCTGGTTTCCAGGAAAGACACAGTCAAGCAGACAGGCTTGGACTCAACTTCAAGGTGTAAGGTACTCACGCCCAAGTGCTAACCATCACATGTATCACTACGGTACATAGTGATGTGGTGGTGTATACACAACACCTAGTAATTTTGTATTTCTGAGCACGACTGTACCAAAAATAATGATTCCCCTCCCCCCCAATCATTTATGAATAATTAGATTTAGCAGTCAGTTCAGATCAGACTACTGCCCATACTCTTAGATAGTCAATACGAAAAGTTAATGGCAACAGAGATCTCACCAAATTTCGGCATTTGTAAGGACGATTTAAAAAAAGCAGGTTAAAACAATACAATTTCTCCAGAGAGAGCAACTTCCAATTCCAGTGTTATGATCTATAACTTGACAGCATTTCATCTTCTTGTGCGGGGTTTTTCTTTTCTTTTTTTTTTAATACAGTAGCATAGTTTTATTTTAAACAATAGACTTAAGTAACATTCAGTCATTCATTTTCTTACATGGTGCTGCATCGTCAGCACCCTATAATTATTTTAGTGTATGAACATGGTAGTTCAGAATAAAAGTCTTAAATTTATGCAATGTTACAGCACCTTTGGCATAAATCATATGCTCCTAGATATTTTGCACGATAATTCAGCCTGTACAAAACCTGCCAGCTCTTGAAAATGCCTTGTATTATAGACTACCCAGCAGATTTGTTGCATTTATAATACTCCTATCAGCCAGTACTATGCAATTAAATTCAATCTAAATTAATCACAATAAAAAAAAATAAGATCCAATTAAGTCCAAACTGCCAGCCAACCAGAGCAAAAAGATCTTACCTTAGAAAAGCTAGCACTTGTAGTTCTCACTATTGTGTCATATTTCTTGCATATACTCGCCCACATGTCGTAGTCTCACTTCCAAAAAATATACAGTTAGAACATATTCCTCTCTACATATAGGCATCTAACCCTCAAGGTTGAATATTAAGACTAAAAACCTAAAAATCCTGAAATTCCCAAGGTAGTGTTTGTAAGAAGACCATGACTTTCCATGCTTAGGACTTCCATTGGCTACAGGTATCCCACCCTTTCAGTGAAGAAAGTTCACCTCTCAACAGCTGAGGCATGTGATAAGACTTTCATCCAACTCAGGCACTCAACTATGGAGAAGCAAAAGAATCCTTATGTGCTCAGAGTACAGATAACGCACAGCTTTGTACACTCATGCTCCAGCTACACTCCTGAGACAAGCCAGCATGCTGCCACACCACAGCTAAAAGCTGGTACATCAACCGAACTCTCTCAAACCAAGCCATAACCCATTTTGTTCTTGTCCCAGCACAGTGCTGGGACAGTCAGAAGGTCCTGACTAGCTTGCTGACTGACTCACACAGCTATAATTAAGAGGATTGAAAAGTCACAAAAAGAGGTCAGAGATTCAAGGTAACATCCATGATGAATGTGAGCTACCTAGCACTTCTCAGATGTTCTATCAAGTTTTTGAAACTGGATAACAAATAGACGACTTGGGGGTTTTGAGAGAAATTAATCAGTAAAAATGCCAAACAGGAACTCTTCAGATCAACACAGAAACCTCACATCCCAAGCATAATGAGGATTGGTAGTGGTCCAAACTAAGAATAATGACTAAGTTTTGAAATTTCTTTACTTAAAGTTCTGAAATTTATATTTAAGGTCAATTTGTAAAACTGTCAATTACCCACAATCTTGTTAAAAAATCTTTGAAAAAAAAAAAAGGAAATATATTCAAGTCTGTGTTTTTTAAGTGCAAAAGTTTGAAAATGTTGGCCTCAATATAGCTCTTGTTGGCCTCAATATAGCTCTATTGACAAAGTTCATTATCTCATCTATTTTGAATCAAAAGAAACTATGAGGAGTAACTGTGGGAATGAAACAAAAAAAGTAGAAGTGAGACTAACTATATTTGTCCAATTGCCTTGAAGGGAAGAAAGTTTTAAATTCAATCTTAAGATTACAACTAACTTATATACTCAGTAACAGGTTTGCATTTTTTCTTGTTAAACTGGACTTTTATTCCTTTTTCTTGATACACTAAATGTAACAGGTTTTTTGACACTGGCTTTCGTGGATGAACACTTTAGAATTGGAAAAAAAAAGCTTTTGGGTGACATTTAAGCACTTAAGAGAACCAATGACTTGCAAGAAACAAAGAAAGAACCTAGTGCAGCAATGATCTTATTTTAAGATTAAAACCTAGAAATAAAAGTTTCCCTTAACACATGCAAGGATAAAGTGACACTAGGTACCTTTAAAACAAGGTAGGAAAGGCATATTTCAGCATATGCTCCTTTAGCCAAATGGCACTGATCCATCATCATACCCTCAGTTGGTTATTCTTAGAGGCACACTAACACTCAAAATAAAGAAGGCACTAAAGTTCCTGAGGGTGACAGGAAACCCAGCAGAGTAAGAAATTTTAGACAGAGTTATTTACAGATATTTTCCTGTGAGAAAAGAATGCTAAGAATGTAGCTTGAACATTTACAAATCCACTAGAATATTGGTCTGCCTGGTATAGTCAGCAGGTTTGAAGGGGGATTCAGTGGGGCTGGAAATTCAAACTTTAGCTTGAAATCAGAAAAATCCTACTTTAGAAATTTGAACCAGCAGCTAGAAACATGTAATATAATATAGAACTCTCCTAAAAAGGTACCCAGCTAAAGGGATCTTATACTGCATATGCGAATACTATGACTATTTAGCTAAAAAAAAAAAAAAAAAGCACCATTCATAAATGAGTGACATGGACAAAATCTGCATTTCCTTCCTTTTGTTTCCTTGGGAATAGTGCTGCAGATCACATGTGCAATTCCTCCATTAGGATGTTGACAGAGGAAATAAATTTCCAACTGAAATAGTCTATTCTATTCTGTTCTGTTCTAAACATGCACTCATGGAAAATAAATTAGAACAACTGAATTTTAAAAGAAGATTATTCAAAATGTTTATTCAGATTGTTTATGAAACAAGTATTCAGAATGTTTAGGCAGCGGTTTAAATGAACTGGTTACTAGTTACTAGTGTTTTACTGTCAAGTAGGAAGGCACGTGCAGTGGGGTTCTACAGGAGATCCAGTTCATATCCTGCAAATAGCCAAGAATTTAATTGTTAGCTTTAGAAATGAGAAGTTCAGTACAATGCAGGAAGCCCAGAACTACCTACTTCCCCGGTGCTTTAGCATAGCAGATACACGCAAAACCTATTTCATACTGTTCTCCCAAGGTATCTCCACACCCCTCAGGAACACCACTATGTAGTGCTGATTTTCCAGAGTACCAGTGGTTCTTCAAAGAACGCTGACAAACACACCACACTATACAGAAGCCACTATGTGGTTCGGCCAAGGAACCACTCACCTGTATTGGTATATGTATATTGGAGCAAAAAAAAAAGGATAGTTTATTTATTAAGCAAGCAAATAAATAATGAAAATGAAGGAACAGATTTGGGGATTATTAGGGAATATTTATTTGGCAGGAGAAAGCAGACAGGGCTTGATGAGACTTGTAATAGATAAGTCCATAAAAAACATTGTTAACAGAACGAACCAGTTAAGTCCGCATCCCCAAAGCAAGCTGCCAATCAGTTTTCAACACCTGTTTTCAGACCAGCGCTCACAGAGTTTAAACGCATTGTTAAAGTGATCTCCCCACAACCTGTAGGTCAAGAAACACAAGGTAAAAATGCACTTTCAGGATTGCTTACTGTGAACATTAGCCATACCAGATGCAATTTTCAACTGACAGTGTTCAACACCCAGCGGAGGAGGGCTGAGCATTCTGTCCTGAATGGAGCATATCAAAATCACATGGTCAGCAAGTTGCAGACTGCTGAAGAAAGCAGGGCCCTCCTCACTAGTAAAAGTAAGAAACAGAAAGATCCATCCAAGAGAGTCACAAAGCCATATTTATTCACAAAAAAATGCATTTCCCTTAACTAAAAACGTGCTAAGCATTACTCGTACTGGGAGATACCACCTGCAGCCCTCAGGGCTTCCTAGAATCTCATAAGCATTTCCATCTAGGATCTCTTTGACTTACAGGATCAAAGGTCAGTACAAGAAAGTACAAGAAAGACATGGCCATACTGAAGAGGCTCCAGTGAAGGGCCACAAAGATGATTAAGGGACTGGAACATCTTCCATATGAGGAGATGCTGAGAGATTCTGATTAAATTTAAGAAAATACTTTTTTTATTCTAAGGGTGATCAAACACTGGCACAGATTGCCCAGAAAGCTTGTGGAATGTCCATCCTTGGAGATATTAAAAACCTAACTGGACACAGACCTGGGCAACCTGCTCTAGCTGACTCTGCTTTAAGCAAAGGGATTGGACTAAGGGATCTCCAGAGATCCTTTCCAACCTCACTGATTCTGCGATGAAACCCAGAACTAATACCAATGTCCAACATTGCACTCTGGCAAACCTTCAGCTTTGCAACTCCTGCTCTCAGGACAGCATCCTAAGCCCATGCATTATACAGAGAAGTAACACTGCAAAAGGAGCTGCATCCTCTATCTCTTTGCATAGGATTTAATGAAACAAACACGTCAGAAGAGAGAAAAACATCTGGAATTGGCAAAGTGTTGTGCAAATACCCTTACCGCTTTTTAAGAAGGAAGAATTTAAGATGACAAATCCAGTCAGAAGTATTTTCCTTTAAGCTGTCTTAGATTGCACAAAGTAAGATTGTATTTGCACAACAGAATTCACAATATACATCCAGTGTAGAAATAAGCCAATATACAGTGGCATGTAACACTTAACACAGATGCTTTCAATGCTCAGGTGTGCAAAGAGTGTAGAAGTTCTGCATCAGTGATCACAGATGTCCCATGACTTCATTTTATACATCCAAGGTCACACAGTTTCTTTTGGCACATAGATACACAAATGTAGGCTACACATGCAGGTATACACCAATGTGCCTCCTACCAATTATGATTGAAAGGCATATGCTGTCCCCCAGAATAAGGTTCTCCTCCCCAGTGGTCTAGTAAATTAAATCTACAGGCATTGTCCTCAGACTTTCGATTTATGTTGCAGATACTCTCTCTACCCAGGTATTATACACATTAAAGAAATCTAAACACCATGTCTGAGGAAATAAATAAGATCTGGGTTAAAGAGAACCAGAGGGAACTAGTCATGTGGATCACAAATGCGGCAAAGCAGCATTATAATTAATGTTTATTTAAGACTGTTGAACGGGACCTGCAGTTCCTACTGCACATGTGAAAAACCTAATGGCTTGCTCAGGGTCTCTTCTACCCACAAATGATTCAGTAAGAACTGTGTAGATATGAAGGACAAGACAGCAAGGCACAAATAAGTTAGAACTCCAAGATGATCCCTGGGCCTAAATTAAGATGCACTGCCAGGCTTGGAGAAGGAGTCCAGCAGAAACTCTGTAATCACAAGAGACTGTAAGGGAAGAGCAAGGGCAGTGCCAGAGTTTTGTTGGGAAGCCAAGATAAGTGCAAAATGGGTATGAGGCAGAAAAGAAGACAGTGGACAGAAAGAATTTCACAAAAGCACTTGATTCAAAACCCACACATTTACAGAAACCTAAAAATCAGCTGAAAAAAACCACAAACAGAGAGATAGAGAGTATTAAAATGGACAGTGGTTTCACACCTGCAAATCATTTTTTAGGATAAGCCATCTCATATATGATACAACTGTGACAATCAATGAGTGACATGGCACTAAAACTGCCAAAAGGAATAAACATGCTGGCGTCCAGTGTTAAATCAGATACTGATAAGGCTACAGTGCAAAGGCATTTAAAAAGCAGAGCATGGGAACAAAAAGGCTTAACCATTTTCTGCCAGCAAGTCTGCAAATCTTATCCTTCGATACTTCTGCATCTTATGTGTGCCCCTTACCAAGGAATTCAGCCTTGCAGCAGTCAAAGGTGTAGGTACTGCTTTGGCTGCAGATCACCTAACAGTAACACACATGCAAAGCACAGAAACGATACTGCCCTTCACACAGAAGGGGCTGTGGCACTAATGGGAAATGTGGTATTTGGAGACAATGATGAAATTCTAACAGCTGTGGCAGATTGGAGGGTGGAGAGAAAATAAAAGAGAGAGAGAAAGGGGATAGGGAGGGGGGATACTGGAGCCAAACTAACAGCTGGATCAAAACAGCTTAAGACGAGAGGTATCTTTGGAGTTCCCACACCCTTTTCATCCCTCTTATATTTACCAGTTACAGGGAAAAAAGTAGTAGCACATAAATAAATTACCTAGAATTGTACTCATCAACCCTGTCAGGTCATCATTCATCATCACATCATGAATCTTCAGTATATAAGCAGATAAACACACTGATGATGAGCACTACAGAAAACCCCTTAACAGAAAAATAAATGCAAAGATGACCAGAAAGCCCAGCATCAATCACTGTCATGTCCTACACAAAGAGGTTTTGCAGCTACCCAATAGTTAAGAATTCTTGAATAACAGTCATACAAAAAGAGACATGAAGGGGAAAAAAAATCTGTGCTGTGTGGGAATGACTGGTACCCAAAGGCTGGTGCCTACTTATTCAACTTCCTGTAGATGGCGATGGTTTGGTTATGTCATAACCAAACACACACAGGGAGCACAGAGAGGCAATGGCAGGTGGGGTAATCCCAGGAACACCTTGTGCAGCCATTCCCAGGGCCATCAAGGGAATGATCAACCCCTCAAAGGCTTTTATGTACACATACACATACATATGAGCACAAAGGCATGGAGACTCCCAAAAACTCAGTCAGGAAAACAGAGCCCAGCCCCCCGCTAGGGCTGTCCCAGGAGAGCCATCAGCCCCATTGCCCAGGTGTGATGCCCACCAGATGAGTCAACTGGAGAGGGTCTCAAGGTCACCTTACAGTCTAAGGGAGATTACTGCCCAGGAGTATGGAACACATTACGGGATGCAGAGGAAGACCATTTGGGGCTTGCACAGGATGTCTAGGGTATAAAACAAAGGCAGGGGAAGGGAGGGATCAAGATGATTTGGGGGAACAAGCATGGAAAATAGACAAGAATAAAATGGGCCAGTAGTGTAAATAGGTTTGCTGTTCGGAGTGGGACTACAGGTCATAGAACCTGTGTGTCTGTGGTGCCAGCAACTGCAGCGAGTGTGTAATTGCTAGTAACTATCAAGCCACACTAGCCAACAACTACTTGTTGGCTAAGAAAGTAGTTAAGCTAAGTGGCTTGGCAGACAGGTACGTGTGTGTCTCTGGGAGTAAGGCAACTGGTGGAATTGGCTTCTGGAGAGATCAGGATGCTCTGGGCCAACTTTTGGAGAGACTCAGGTCTGAAAGCCAACTAGAAGACCTGCTACGGGACGGACTCTATGTCCAAGGCTAACTACCGGGGGCTTCACAATGCAGGGGGTGCAGGAATGGGGGGCTGTCTGTGTGTGTCTGTGAGCGAGGGGGTCTATACCAAAAACAGCAGTGGGGCTACAGCCTTGGGGACTCATATGTCTAGGTGCCAGCAACTGGGGAGACTGGGATCCAGAGCCCAGCTACTGAGTAGGCAGTGTCTAAACCCAGGTACTGGAGGGATCCACGCTACATGTTTGTATATATTCTCCACTAACAACCCCATCCTGCTCAGTCAGGGAACAGAGTGAGGCCATTGGTGCTGTTTGCACTTGTGCAAGTGCTAAGCGTTTCTATGTTGATCTGTGTGATCAGTCGTGTGTGTCTGTCTAACATGCCTGTTCGCGTGTGCCCCTACTGGGAATATGTGTCCAGCCTCGCTAGCGGTTACACCTGGAGACACAAAGCTGCAGCAGCTGCATCTCTATCAGGTTACCAGATCCGTCAATCCCCTAATAATGACCAGGCTTCCCAGATTTCCATACAGAAAGAAGCAGAAAGAAGTCCAAATCTATGCACTGCACAGCAAGCAGCGACCGTTACAGATTCACACACTTCCTGCAGTTCTGACAGCGTCATCAAGAAATCACAAGGCAAATGGCAAGTTTCTCTTTTTCTGCCTTGTGAAAACAAAAGCCAAAAAGCAGCTTTTACCTTGACAAGGAGATAATTCAAATGCTCGTGTCACCTACAAATTCCAGTGTGTTTCTAGTACTCCAATCTGACAACATATTTAAGTAGGAACAGAGGAAACCATCATCTACTGGTGGGAGGGTAGGAATGGGTAGAAGATGGAAGAGTCAACTGCATGGCTACTTCCATAAGATCAACTGTGCAATATTAGGTAGTGTCCTAGGTGAGAATGACCACAATTCCTCAGATGCACTAGTACATGTGTGCAGTATTACCCCGTTGGCAACTTTACAGTTGTACTGTATGTTCTGAAATTGCAGGGTTTTTTTTTAATTCTATTTTATACTAGCAAAGGTAGAGGGGTGGGAAGGGAGTGGAGATTCTGTTTCTGGTCTCCAAGGTTGTGAAAAATAAGCTTGAAAGAGCGAACTTTAATGGCAAATAAAATAAATGCAAAATAGCTTTGAAATAAAAAAAGATGAGCGGCAGAGAGAAGGGACAAAGCTTTAATGTGCTCCCTATCCCGTTATTTCCCATGTCTGTTTCCCTCACTTCATCCTAACACCAATCTTGCTTCCACCATACTGCTGATGCATCTGAATTTTGAGTGTAGAGGGTCAAATAACCTAAGTAAACAAAATGTGTAAAAGAAACTAACCCCTTTAAAGGCATTCTTCACATGGTACAAAAGCAAAAAAATGACTGGTTTGGGTTTTTTCCTCTACCCCTTATTTTCACATTATACTTATTACATGAGCTTTAGAGTGGACCAAGAAAAAGCAAAGAAAGCAGGCTTACAGGAGGCCATCCTTAAACACACTACTCGTAATTATTTTGTGATTTTACATTTACTTTCTATTTAATTGATTCTTCTCATGCATGCTTATAGACTAAGAAAAACAGGCTGCAACTGGAATAGCAACATCCACATTTGTTCTTTGTTCTGAAAGGACCGGGATTAGAGTAATGCACACATGTTTTTCATCACCACTCCTTTTTTTTTTTTATTACATTTAATTGCATTTTCAGACTATGCTGTCCTGTCCTATATATATACTTATGCTACATGAACAGACACAACATCCCTTTGTGTTGCTCTGCATCTTGGACATTTGCATGCTCCTGATCAAACAATAAGCTGGCGGTAAAGGGAGCAGACCTTAACTCACTGAATAAAGAGTTCAGTGAGACATGAAGATGCACAGTGGGACTTTTTTCCAATCTAAGGTTGTCAAAATAAGGCTCCAAATGAGCCACTGTCTCACACAATACAGTTTTGTTCAGTGCTTGTTTGGTTTTTTGTGGGGCAATTTGTGTTTTCATCTTATTAATGCAAACTGTACACCAAAACGCTTTATGTCATTAGATAACAAGAGACAAAAGCAAGGCGCAGAGGCAGAAGGTAGGTCTCAGCTGAGCCTGGGTATGAGAGGGGAATTCACTGAAATGGACAGGCAGAGATTTCAGCAGTGCTGAGGCAGCAGCTGTTGCACTGACAGTAATTAGACTGGGCTGAGGACCTGAGGAAGGGAAACGACAGAGCAGTGAAAGAACATAAGGTAAAGGGAGTCCTTTCTGAATCAGCCGGTTATTACAAGTTTTAGAGGTGGGGGAAATAAAGCAGAGTAATTCTCACAAGAATGTCAGCATCGTATTTGAGACAAAAGCTCGTTCAAAAGCTGTTAAACAAGTAGTGGTGATGATGCATTAAATGAAATAAAAGCAGAAAATGTTGAAGTTACTATCTTTTACTCCTTTGTTTCATGTGGACAC
This sequence comes from Anarhynchus alexandrinus, assembly GCA_008711295.1. NCBI lineage: Eukaryota > Metazoa > Chordata > Aves > Charadriiformes > Charadriidae > Anarhynchus > Anarhynchus alexandrinus. Next base: position 293,656 of record VUYV01000371.1, on the reverse strand, counting down.
CCTTTTCTGCATACTGGCCACACAAAGTTATAATAGAAAATACAATCCCTAGTAACTAGCTGCATGAGAGTGAATTTCATTTTGTCAAGTTCAATACATCTTACAAGCAGTATCCCATCTGGCAGATGGGAATACTGAAGCAGAGGCTGATAAAACTACTGTACTGACATCACCAAGTGCTTTAAAGAACCAGGAATAGAATTCCCCCACTCCCCTGATTATATCTTTTTATGGCCTTATACAGCCAAAAAACTCATCATCATCCCAGGTTCCTAGTAAAATGCTCTTTAAAGACTGCTGACCATTCTTCTCCCTCTTCCTTCACTGCTAGTTCCTGGAGTTTTCTGATGTAACAGGCACTTTCAAGACACCCAAGTAAGAGTCAGTTGACCACCACCTGGAAGGCAATCAGAAGCTCACTCTAGCAAATGAATATGAATCAGAACATGAATCCCCCTCCTGCTCTGCAGCGGGATAGGAATGCACAACTGTTACCACATCTCATTTCAGAGAGGCATCAGAAACTTGACATTCGTGACCACCACAAGCACATTCTGAAACTCTGCCCTACTCAGGTCCTCACTGGCAATCGGCCAGGCCCTTGGTGATTGGGACCACTGTGCATAAAACATATCAAATGGCATATTGCCTTTTGTAATTTCTGGGAACTGGATTAAGTACGAGGACTGCTGCAACACTTCATCTCCGTCTCGCTGCCCTCCTACCTCAAATGGAGATGGAGCATTAGTCTATAGTCTTACAGAGATGTAGCCAACAGATAAAACACATCCCAGCCTGCACTGCATCCCTCTGATTCTAGTGACTCTGCGTTACAGAATATGGGATGACACTCCACAGCAGACAAATAAATGTAGTGCAGTATGTTCACTAAAAAGAAATACCCCTAAACAATAATTCCTTGCTGCCTTATCTTTCAAATCAAGGAGGTGCTGCTTAGCACTTATGTGTTAGCAAAGTTCTTGGTAGAAGCTGCAATAGCCTAGGTCTTGCACATATTTTATTGTTAAAAACAAGACTATGAAAACATCAGGAAGACAAGCAGTAGCTGGGTGAATAGTGAATAAGCTTATAATTAGAAGTTATACCTTCGAATGAAGACATGTGGTTTAACAGTTCAAGTGAGAAATCACAGCATATTGCCTACAGGAGATTTTCAGCTTCTCCTCTCAGTTGCAACAGGGACTTTGTAGGTAGCTACATCAGGTCACTTACTGCTACCAATGCTTTAGGATCCCACATCCAGAAAGGGAATGGTAATAAACACCCTTCTTTATAACACACTTTGGGGATCTTCAGTTCTACATACCAGCAAAGCTTCTGTCCTTCTGCTGTAGGAATTAAAGCTCAGTTAGTTTACAGGAAAAAGTGGGGAAAAAAGAGGAGAAAATGGGGGGGAAAAATGAGAGGTTTAAGCACTTTTTCCCCTCTCAGCTGTTTGACCACTATGTTTGCATTGCCTTTTCTTTTTTTCTTTCAAGAATGTTTTGGCAGTTCCCTGTTCCAGCTGTAATGAGCAAGAAGCTGATGCAGCATCTTTGTTGCTGACAAACAGTAGGAAGTTTTGAGCCAATGAAAACAGCAATGTACATGTACACTCTATGTTGGAGAACCAGCCACATAGAGATTATGGAAATGAGCCCTTTGGCCAGAGGGCAGGATTTACATAAGGAAGAGAAACACTACAGTTTAAATCAAGAGCTCAAGAATATCCCCAGCTGATTGCTAGAGACTATTTTCACTACAGACTTTTTCCACTTCTACAGCTCCATTCTGCAGCTACAGCTTAGGTTATTTCATCTCCACTGAGCTTGAGCTCAGCTCTGGTTTCAGTTCAATAGAAAATTCATTTATGAAGCATATCTTGGATGCCTTGGTGTCAAATTTATATATTTTTTTTTTTTAATGAGGAAAGTCTCACACTGTTTGTGCAAAGGTATCTTCTGAAGCTCTGCATTTTAACACAGGATTGAGATGCGGACGGTAGCTGACACACATCAAAGCAACTACGAGTGCACCAAGCCACATCACGTCACATCATCTGAACAGCTACAGTCTCTGTTATTACCTCAAGGATCTCCGCTCAGAGCTGTATTCTGCAGAGCAGATCCAGCCTCCCACATACCAACAGTCTTCACGCCACGGCCTTTGCCCACAACACCCTTTCACAACGCTTACAGAAACAAAGAAATGCGAGAAGCTGCAAGCAAGGCTGGGGCTCTAATGAGCACTACTGACTGAGTGGGCAGAGCACAACACTGACCACGAAGCGCTACTTTAGCAAGTACTGCCACCAATAGGCCAGTGAAGGCTTGGGGCCATTTGTCTACACTTCAGTTTTGCCCGTGTAGACACGTAATCTGCCTCAGTCTCACCCTTAAATTGACACAGATTGGAAATGTATACTGTGTCATCACATCAGCAAAATTCAACTTGCCACTCTACCTTTCCATTTAAAGAACTTATTTAAACTGCAGCTCCAACAGGAAGCTTGCTGATATGCCTCTACAAAGGAAAAGAATTACAGGATAATAAATAAACTGCAATACTGATCTCCCGTATGGCTACTACTGTATATTCACAGTGCATTTACAGCGTTGTACTTTTTTTTTTCCAACTCTTAGTGTTCCAATTTGTTTTCCATGATACTTAATGGCTACTATTCCCAAATTTGAAAGCTCCCACTTTTTGCACACTGGTTTCTGAAACATAATTGACTTGGTTGGTGCAGTTACACTGAAGTAACTTACAGACATTCACTAAATTACGTATTTTTCCAGTCTGCACAAACCTCCTGTTTTTCATGTTTACCTGTAGAATCCTCAAGTTCTTCCACCACAAAGAGATTCCTTTCTTTCCAATCTTGTATCTTCTGAGAAGTTCAATACAACTTACAATCAGTATCCCATCTAGCAGAACTTCTGAGAAGTCCTGATTTTGGATGTTCTCTCAGGCTGCCTTATACAGCTGAATAATTAGCACTCCCCAGATTCTTTTATCATCCACACAACCTTCAGTGATGCTGTTTTAGAGTTACTTTATCTACCCTGTGAACTTTAAACATTCAAGAAAGCAAATGATGAAGAATGGCAAAATTGAAATATAATTGTGAAGAAAATCCAAAGAAAGTACTATGATGACATGTAACATCTGTAACATGATCTGGGCCAGCCACAGAAAGTCTTGCTGATACTCAGCCAATTCTTTTCCCCTATACCTGATATGATAGTATTGGGAAGAAGCTTATTTACTGATTTACAATTTGTTAATAAGCAAGCTGGTGCCCCGTCAGTGCAAAACCACTCTAAATAAAACCATTGGCAAAAAAGCCGCAGCGCTGGGCACGATAGCTGGCAATCAGCAGATCCAGTGAGCAAAAAATGCACCTTTCCAGCAAAAGTGAGGCCTTAAAAGGGTTAATTCATGTCTCCAGACATTCTGCTTTCCCCAGATATCTAATGGAGCTTAGAAGTATCAGCTGCAGCTCACTGGTCCATCTTCAAATGCACCCAGTTCTCCATGGGGTAACTTTAGTTACTATTTGTTTTATATTACTAAAGGCCATTAATACTGTATTTATTAATTGCCATTAACACTGTACAGCCAGAAGTAAGGTAGCAACTACCACACTACCATATTCTGCAAAGGTTTCTTGCTCATGAATTATTGCAGCAAATTATCCAAATTCAAAACTCGATAAATAATTAAAGTCTGATAGCTTAAAAAAAAAACCCCACAACTAGTTTAACAGAAAACTGTCTTCTTGTTTGCAACTCTTTCATCAACCTGTTCTCCTTCCCTCCAGCTACACAGAATATTGAATGGAAGATGGCAATACCAGCCATTTTAACCAAAACCAGCACTCCTGCTAATTTCTAACTTTCCCTTGTCAATCTAGTCTTTTGAAGGTCTGTGCATCTTTCCACGCAATACCAGAAACAGGTATAATAAAGTTGCCCATTTGGATCATCTAGTAAGGAAAGTATTGTTTTGTTGTTACCTACCAGAATGGTATGCTCTAAAGGATGTGCAACGGATGGGCAAAAAAAATGAAGAGCAACTTGAAATTGGAATTAATCACATAAACCGCATGATAACTGTGTTCTGATAGACAGAACTCTAAATCCATCCTAAATTATAAATCAGATCAAATTGATAAATGTTCTTCACAATGGAAAAAGCATTATCAAGCAAGAAAAAATTGCCTCCCAAGCTAAGACTTTCTCTCAACAAGTATCTAGGTTTGATACAGTATATATAAAGGCCGGGCAAACATTGCCATTATGGGGGAATTTCTATGCAGTTTGTTAGAAACAAAACACACGCACAAGTAGTGAGTTTTTACAAAAAATGTACTAAAGATACCCCTGTTACCTATATGTACTACAGAAAGTAAGCATTCTAAATATTTTTTAGAAGGACTGACTGTGCAAAATGCCCGATTAAATATCACTGGTGATTTTGTAGCAATTATCAAGATTTGATTTAATTTTTTAAAACAAATTTCAAGGCAAGCTTCAAGATACTGGGCATACACAGTAAGTAAAACAATGTAATTAATTTTATAAAAGGCTGACTTAATTAATTTGTCCTGAGGGCTCTTCTTCCCACAAACTGGTCCTTGTGCTTGTATTCACTCTCTAATCCAACTGAGCTTGTATTCTGTGACTCAGAAGTGCTTTTTTTTATCTGCTTAGCACTTCCCTCACTTTTTTGTTACACCTGAAGAGGAAAAGCTTGCAAGCATTCACAGCTTTCCTGTCTCACTTAGACAAGGTACTACAGCCCTCACGAAAGGCAACAAATCCCTTTTTACATGCATTCTCTGTTATGATGCAAAGTAAAGGCTACTTCCTAGGAAAGTCGACCTTTACTTTTGGAATAAATTCTAAAGGAAAGCATAGAGACCTTGTTTTAGCACCTTACAGTATGTTAATTGTGAGCTGAGACAATCTCCAGCTCAAAGTACTCCTTCCTGAAAGTATGGCAAATACAAAGGGTCCTGATAGATCAACAGATAGGAAATAAAGGGATGAGAATTCATTAATGGCCTCACTCCAGGAAACGTCACAATACAGATCAAATATAAGTAGTAAAGCTGGGTATCTTATTGCTTGAGAAGCTTATAAAACAATGGCCACAGGTTTAATGTTTCTCACTCAGATGTCTATGTTACTGCTGGTCCTGAAAAGCACAGCAGCAGCAGTCGCTAAATGCAGGGCTTTAAATAGGAAACACATCCATCTTGCATCCCTCATAAAGGAACACAAATAACAGAATTTTCTCTCATCTGCTTTCCCCAGCTTTCCATCCACAATAAACAGAAAGTCAAGATTTCCACAAAGCTATTTTTTCCCTTTACCCCTGAATTTTACCTCCTATCTATAATTGTTCTCAAGCTCTTAGGGGCTTGCCTAGCTGGATAAGAGATTGCTAAATGAGTGAGCTATCTGATTTGAAGCACAAGACTCTCTCCTTCTAATGTTGGAGTGATAGATAAATCTGTACAAATCAGAGTGCCACAGTACTGCACAATTAAAGAAAGAGATGACCAGCAGTCAGGGGAAAGAACAGGGACAACGCAAGGTATGTCTTGGGTTCAGTTAACATCCACGCCAGGTAAATCATGCTCAGACCACTGGAAAGCAGAGGATAAAGTGTCTACACTGAATCAGCTATTCCTCTACATACTCTTTACTCTTGATAATTAGGCACCCAAAAATTTAAAAAAATCCCACTTAGAAGTTAGTTTCTTCCTCATCAAAAGTCCAAATCACCATGCTGCCAAGAACATGCCTTTTTGTTGAGATGGAAGTTTTGTTTTCAATAAATCTAACAATCAACAGGATGTAACATTTGGGATTTGAGGAATTTCTGTACTGTTAGTCTTCATGACTGCATTGAAATATCACAATTTCTCCTAAAGGTTCAGCTCATGCAGTCCTGCATCGGCATAGGTTCAGATATGTTTTTTCAAGTGTATTTCTATTTTAGATTCCAGAAATCGTCATTTCAAAGCCCTCTCTGTGAGCTCAAACACCAACAAAAAATAACCCCCATTGATCTCACCACAGAAACAAAAAGAATGTCTAATTTTAAGCTATTCCGTCACATCACGGAGGGTTGACCTATCTTTAAAAAATAAGTAGCACAGAGTATTAAAAAACCTTTCTGTCTTCAAAGCAACAACATGTTTTACATGAGCAAATCTATTCTCTAGAAGTTATCCTGAAAAGTAATACAAAGTGTGTCGAAACTATTGTCCAGACAAAGCCTATTTCCTGACCAACCCTTCCAACCTACGTGTCAAATACACGCAGCCTCATACTGTGGTCAGGGGACAGACTGATGAGACTGTATGTCCCAGGTCATTAGAATTACTGTGGCTAGAAGCTGCACTGGATTTCTTAATGAGCTGAAATCAGACTGTTAAAGAATTATAGCTGAAGCCACAGATACTCTATTATGCTCTGACAGCTGGTTCTCTCTCTCTTTCAAAAATATTAGAAATTGGTGGAAAATTTTTCTATTAGCTTTGGTATCTCTGATCTGTACCTCCCTGCAAATATGCTACAAAGCTGCAACCTATACAAATTACAGATACCACCACTTAATGCTACTCATCTTGTCCCAAGAAAAAGCCAGATGGAGGACTCGGCAAAAACCAAACAAAAGATAAGAACAGCTGAGAGTAAGATTACTCCTAGCAATATGCAATTTAGGTGAAGCCTTCAGTTTCCTGGCAAAGTGCCCATGAGAATATTGCTTGAGCCAACTTGAATACTTCTGATGTATGGATGTTTACAGAAAGACGCAATTATGGAGTGCTGCCAGGTCAAATTAATGGGACTAAACAATTTAAACATGAGAAGAAAAAGCCAGCACTGGACTTAAAATTTTACAGATACTGTGAGTTTTCATAGCTATGGATGAGTTATCCATGACCTTGAAAATAGTTTGAACTCTTAAGTATTTACCGATTCCTGAGTCAATCTTTCCCTCAGCTTAATTCTTGGTTAAAATAAATAAAGAAATGAGAAACTTTAAAAATGTGGAAATGAAGCAGTTTTGATTTCTTTTTCATAGTTTTGGATATATAGACTAATAACAGAATACACAGAGTTGCTGAAATACTGATAATCTTAGATGTTCCACATCTTAATTTTAAAGTAGGTAGTAAGTTCTACAGAATGGGGGAAAAAAACCCACACAAAACAGCATCTGTTGTGCTTGTTAAAACTTAATTGACATTTTCTTTTTTGTTCTCTCTTTTTTTTTCCCCTCTCTCCTTTCTTTTTCGCCCCTTCCTGTCCAATGGCAACTTTGCTGAGAGGTTCAGAGAACCTGCAAGCTGTATGCAAAGACAGCAAGAAAACAAGTATGCACAGCTTGTGATAGACTCTGCCTAGATCTGAGCATAGTTCAGTTTCAATAGTTTCCACAGGAACACTGTAGGTTGTTAAACTAATCTTTTGTAAAGTTTTTCTGAATTTTAGTAAGGCTACTGTCCCTCACAGCATCCTTCTGGACAAGTTGTCCAGCTGTGGGATGAGCAGGTTCACGGTGTGCTGGGTGAAGAACAGGCTGAAGGGCAGGGCTTCAAAGGGTTGAAGTGAACAGGTCTACATCTGGCTGGTGACCGGGCACCAACGGTGTTCCTCAGGGCTCAATTCTAGGGCCAGTTCTGTTCAATATTTCTATCAGTGATCTGGGTGCAGGAGTTGAATGCATCATTAGCACGTTTGCTGACAGTACTAAAACAGGAGGTGCTGTTGACTCTCTCGAGGGACAAAAGGCCTTGCAGAGGGATCTGGATAGCTTGGAGCACTGAGCAACCATCAATGGGATGACATTTAACAAGAACAAATGCCAGATGCTGCAACTGGGATGGAGTAACGCCAGGCACAAGTATAAATTGGGAGAGGAGTGGCTGGAGAGCAGCTCTGCAGAAAGGGACCTGGGGGTGCTGGTGGGCAGCAGGCTCAACAGGAGTCAGCAGTGTGCCCTGGCAGCCAAGAGGGCAAACCACATCCTGGGGTGCATCAAACACAGCATCACCAGCCGGTCAAAAGAGGGGATTATCCCGCTGTACACAGCATTGGTGCAGCCTCACCTTGAGCGTGCAGTTCTGGGCGCCACAATTTAAGAAGGATGTGAAGGTCCTTGAATGCATCCAGAGAAGGACAACAAAGGTGGTGAAAGGGCTGGAAGGCATGTCCTGTGAGGAGCAGCTGAGGACCCTGGGTTTGTCTAGTTTGGAGAGAAGGAGGCTGAGGGGTGACCTCATTGCTCTCTACAGCTTCCTGAGGAGGGGAAGTGGAGAGGGAGGTGTTGATCTCTTCTCCCTGGGATCCAGTGATAGGATGCATGGGAATGGTTCAAAGCTGCATCAGGGGAGGTTCAGACTTGACATTAGGAAGCATTTCTTTACCAGGAGGATGGTCAGACGCTAAAACAGGCTGCCTAGAGAGGTGGTCGATGCCCCATCCCTGTCAGTGTTTAAGCGGCATTTGGACAATGACCTTAATAATTTGCGTCAACTTTTGGTCAGCCCTGAATTGGTCAGGCAGTTGGACTAGATGATCACTGTAGGTCCCTTCCAGCTGGAGCTGTTCTGTTCTGTTCTATTCCATTCTATTGCAAATTTTCACTTGTACATGAAGCACATTCTGTAGGGCTTTGCAAGTAGCCTACATTCTGGTCTTGTGTTTGAAATATCTGTTGAAATGGAAATCCTCAGGACCAGTCACATGTGAGGCTCACTCCACTCCACTTCACTCCACTCCACGTTTCTTTTTTAACTTTTGTCTATTAAGTTTCTTCTAAAACTTCTGAAATCCCAAGTCCCTGGCCAGTTATAATTTATATAGCATAACGCTGTACTATCCCCCTTTTTAGATCCTTACCACACCATTAGCTAGAACTCCTTATAAGCTGTTAGCTCCAGAGTAATTTTCAGATCAACCAGTCCTGTAAGAGTGTTTTTATAACAATATATTGGGTACTTAAGCAAAATCAAAGTAAGACTTTGCCAGAAACAGATGCCAACTAGAGGCTATAGCCAACAGAACTCTTTTTCACTTGCATATCATTGTACTGCATTGCTCATCATTGCTGGCCCCAATCACATCTTGCCACAGTGATGCATGAACTTGTCACCTCAAAATTAGACTGCTGTGACCTACATGGTGTGATGCCATCCAGGCCCTGCAGCTGGCAAGGAATGCTGAGGCTCATTTATGAGGTGGCATGGTGCCACTCGAGCACATTGGGCTCGTGTTTCAAGGATCTGTCCTTGCAAATTCAAAAATTCAAGGTTCTGATTTTAATCATTAGAGCCAAATTGTTTGAGAGGATAAAAGCCGTTCTTCAGGGGTCAGTACTGGGACCGGCACCGTTTAACATGTTTGTCGGCAATACGTACAGGGGGATTGAGTGCACCCTCAACAAGTTTACCAACGACACCAAGCTGTGTGGTGCAGTTGACACGCTGGAGGGGAGGGATGCCATCCAGAGGGACCTGGACAGGCTGGAGAGGTGGGCCTGTGCAAACCTCATGAAGTTCAACCAGGCCAAGTGCAGGGTCCCGCATATGTGTCAAGGCAATCCCAAGCACAAATACAGGCTGGGCAGGAAATGGATTGAGAGCAGCCCTGAGGAGAAGGACCTGGGGGTGCTGATTGATGAGAGGCTCAACATGACCCAGCAATGCATGCTCACAGCCCAGAAAGCCAACCATATCCTGGGCTGCATCAGAAGTGTGGCCAGCAGGTTGAGGGAGGTGATTCTGCCCCTCTACTCCTCTCTCCTGAGACCCCACCTGGAGTACTGCGTCCAGCTCTGGAGTCCCCAACATAAGAAGGACATGGACCTGCTGAAATAAGTCAAGAGGAGGGCCACAAAGATGATCAGAGGGCTGGAGCACCTCTCCTGTGAAGACAGGCTGAGAGATTTGGGGTTGTTCAGCCTGGAAAAGAGAAGGCTCCGGGAGACCTTATAGCAGCCTTCCAGTACTTAAAGGGGGCCTACAAGAAAGCTGGGGCAGGACTCTCTACCAGGGAGTGTAGTCATAGCATGAGGGGTAACAGTTTTAAACTGAAAGACAGTGGATTTAGATTAGATATGAGGAAGAAATTCTTTATTCTGAGGATAATGAGACACTGGAACAGGTTGCCAGGAGAATCTGTGGATGCCCCCTCCCTGGAAGTGTTCCAAGCCAGGCTGGATGGGGCTTTGAGTAATCTGGTCTAGTGGGAGGTGTCCCTGCCCATGGGAGTGGCGTTGGAACTAGATGGTCTTTAAGGTCCCTTCCAACCTAAACCATTCTATGATCCTATGAATTACCCAAGAGACTGAGCCCTGCTGACAACTGCTGATTTAACAACTTGGCCTCGGCCTTGGAGATAACCGAAAAGAAACTACCAAAGGGGGTTCTCAAAGACAGGTTCCTGATTTGGTTTGTTCGTGTCCACTGAGAGTTCAGCACAGTCTAAATTCATTTGGACATACAAGGGCATTCTTTCTCACTCCTTCCAACCTTTCCCAAACTCTAGCAAAAAGATGGGTTGGAGATTAGGGGCGATTGACTTACAAACAGTCCATTTATATGCACTTCATTTGTCAATAAAGGACCTACACCACAAAATAGGCTCTTACAGACTTTCATTAAACACAAACCCAAAAAACCAAACCCAAAACTAACCAAAAACCCTTTTTAACAAAAACTCTTTACCCACACAGATATTCTGACCATCTCACTTGACCGCTGAAGCAACTGAGAGCACAGGATTTCACTTAGGAGCTCCTCTCTGACACTTGGAAAAGTGTTTTGGAAAGACTTGCCAATTTTGCTTTAGCTACTTCCAGTTAAGGATGTTCAAATCCTTCTTGAACCAATACAATCACCAGAAATTCATGAAATCACTAAAGGAATCATTAGCACATAAATCATACTACCCATCCTCATAGTCACATAACCGTCTACATAGCTCTTGGTTTACAAGTAAGAACGTGATAGCCCCTTTCAACATAAAATATAGTTTGCATATGCAGTTAAAATGGAGAGGTGCTACTGCCAATCCTGTTGTTCCTTTAAAAACCTGTAATTTAAGTGTATTATCAAAATGCAATAACCTCCCTCTTGAAATATCTTAAAATGCTTCTACACTCAAAGCTTCTAGTACCATCTTTTTTAGAAACCACTGAAAACAATTTTCATTATTAAAAAATGGAATTATTTTATTCTCATTCAAAATATTTACCACCATTTCCCTTTACTTTTTTAACCTGCAGTTAAAAAAATATCCCAGATATTTCTTAAAGTCTAAGGTATTTCCTACAACTAAGAAGACATGTAGGTCAGATTTTAAGTAACTGAATAGTTACATTACAAGCAGATTTAGCTTCATCCAGAAGCAAGTAGCTATAGGATTGCTTTAGGAACAGAGTCGCATAGTGCAGATGTGCTGATCCACAGCATCTTATGTCACCGAGAAGTAGGCAATATCCGAGTGGTTTAGCTACCAGCATTGCTACTACTGATTTCCCACATTGTAACATACGGGAAATACACGAAGCAATCATAACAGAGTTCATCGGTGAAGTTGATGCACTGTATGACTCATGTCAAAAAGAAATCTTCTTGGAAACACATTTTTGGTTTGGGTTTGGGTTTTTTTTTTGTGGGTTGGGTTTTTTTTTAATATGGTTTACAATCATTGTATATGACCCAGAATAAAAATTACTATGACAAGGTTGGTTGTGGGAAGCTGTAACTAATCACAAGTCAAAGCTGATCGAAAATAAAATGCTTAAAGTTTTGCCTCATTCTTAGAGAATGACCCTATCATGCAACAAATAAACCTATTGTGCACTGCTCCCTTCTCCCCAAAAAATCCTCCAAAAAAATGAAATGTAATATTATGCCACTTGGCAGTGTATCAGGATTTATTGCCTGTAAAAGGACAGCTAAAGGCTGTACCAGATGCTTCTTTATCAGAAAACTAAGAGAAACTGGAACAAGACAGAGGAGGCTTTTGTTATTGCTAATGCTTCCATGTTTGTTCTCAGGAGCTTGACACCCTTAGGGAGGAAGAGACCATTATATTAGTTCCTCGCAGACTTAACTAACTTACAAGAGGAATTTAAGCTATTCGGATCACCAGCCAAACCAATGCAGAGCTGCTGTTACAGATAGCAGTCCAACATTTTGTGCTGAAAGCAGCACAGGGGCAAACAAGCAGTAGCTAGTTGCTGCTGCAAAACTCTTCCACTGGGAGAGTGTTTCTCAACTGAACGGTAGCACAATTTTCTCTGTCAAAAACATCAAAGCTTTAGATTTTTGGAAAAGGACTGAGTCCTTTAAATTCTCAAACACTAAAGGAAGCTGTAATGGACTATCAAAATCTAAAACTTCTGTAAGAACTTTTTTCCCTGAGAGCACAAAGTAACCGCTGCCAGGACATTGCATAACCAGACAAAAAATGAAGCAAGCTACTAAAAGAGGCTAGTCTCCCAATCGTTCATATTTTAAGAAGGAGCAAGGGGAAAATACAGAAGCAAAGCTTATTTATCTACTAGGACCTTTAAATATGAAAATTTAATATTAAAATATAGAAAGTGCCTACTACAAAGTGATTTCATTTCCAAGAGCCCCATCCAAAGAAGGATGGCCTATTAAGCAGTCAAGCTCAAACGCAATCTGCTCTAAAATCTCATCAGAATAGCAGTGTCTTTCCATCAGGTTTATTCCCTACATACAGCCGCAGTTTCATCTATTAAATATAACGATTTGCTAGGGTGCAATATGTCCCTAAGAGAGGCGCGGGTTACTTTCCAGATCACATCATTTGTAGAGCGGGAAACAAATCATCTCACACCAAGAAGAGGAAAAATAGATTAATCTCTTACACTAACCACAAGAGACAAAGAGTTTCTTTCTTAAAGTCTTACTGATACTATTTTGTTACTGTTCCAAACATCATTCAAAGTTCAAGTGCAAATAAACATTTGATCGCTCAGCTGCTGAAAAACATTGTTCAACACTTGCAATAAGCGTAATGGATTCAAAACAGGAAGAGAGGACATAAACCCCAAAAAGACATACAAGCAGCCAACTCACAAGACACAATAGATTCTTACTTTACAGCCAGAACAGACGAATATCGCATCTCTAACAATACACCCTTGAAGCAACTTACAAAGGGTACCATGTTTCACTATGTATTTCACCACACTTTATTAATAAAAAGTGTAATGTTTCCAATTGTAGGTTTAAGCTGAGAAGAACTCCTGTGGCAATTTTCACGTGAGCTCTGAAAAGAATGAATTTTAACTGTCTTGGCCTTTCCTTTCTAAAGTCTTCATATTGGATTATGTTTTCTGATTGCTGAGAGGGTAGAATAACATCTGGAAGGACAAAAGTTGCTATTTTGAAGCTCTGCTAGGGAAAAAAAGATGACTTTGAAGCAAATCATAGAATAAGAAAAGATCGACTCGAGTGTTTTGGAATTTAATTTAAAATTACATACTAACAAAACCTACAAAATTAATTGGAAGTGCTATAAAATAAACTTCTACTTTCTTGAGAAAAATTAACAGTAGATATCTTGAATACATTCCCATCTCTGGCACCTCTCTCCTTGTTTCAGTACAAGGTGGTTCAAAACACCCATCTAATCCTACAGGAAGCAGAAGCAGTACGTCTTCATAGCTACTAAAATGTGAAACTATTCTCCCTCCTTGACTGCTGATCAGCCTAACTGCGTGACAGAGCTATAAACGCACAAAGAAAGCTAGGACGTTAGAAGCTAGATTTTTAGTTTTAAAAGGACTGAAAGAAACAAAGCAAATTAATTGCGAAAAATAAACATTGTATAATAGGTGGTTAACAAAACTCCTTTCTTCTGGTAATGAAAAACTAAAGCTATTCTCCTGCTCTCTGGGGTTGTTTTATTTTTTTTTTCATTTTTCTTCAGAAAAATGAAAGCTGTTCTCCCGTTGGTTTTCTGAAAGAACTGAAGTGTTTCAACTGCCCTCTAGTGTTAAAATTAATGCAAAGGCTAGGCAAGAGGAAGACTGAAAAGATACATAAGAAATTAATTATTATGGTGTCTTGTTAACCACTGTAAAGCTAAAAATTAAAAAGTAGATTTTTAAGAGAGCAGTGGGCCACTTCTGTTTTTAAAATGAAGGTTTTCAAACATCTTTGTAAGGTATGATTCTCCCCACAGCAGCTAGCTACATGAAATTATGGGAGTTTTTTACTCAACTTCAGCCCTGTATTTCTATGAAAATTGAAAACAGTGCCCAAGGAAAAGTTCTGCTTGATGCTAAAGAAGGAAATGTTTAGAATTTTAAAAGAGAAAAGAATCAGTCAACTATTTCCATAGCCTAAGCTGTAAGATAAGTGAACATTAAAACTAAAGGAGAACTATTGGCTTTTCTAATTCAATGTATTTAAAATAAGTTATTTATACATAAGCATAGCTGAAAAATTCCTCTTTTCCTCCTCAGGGCCCACATATGAATTTTAACTGGAGTTTAACTAGCATGCAGAACAAGCAAAGCTCAGAGGAAACCTTCTCTGAATGTCATAAAGTCCTTTACCAGCAAACTAAATGAAATCCTGAGCACCAATAACAAAATAAAGAATAAAGTTAATATGCCAAAAAGTGAGACTTTCCTAAGAATATTAAGTACTGACAGAAGAAAGAGAAAACTTCTAACAGATAAGCTCTCCAGATAAGCTATCTAATGGGCTAAAAAAAGGAAAATACAGATCAAGGATTTAAGGACTGGGAAAAAAAATCACCACCACATTTGGATTGCTATATCAAATTTAGCCAGGGTTACTACTGAAGAAGTCAGGGCCCAGCCTAAGCTGGATATAATGCACATAGTTCAATGGAAATCAGCAGATTCATTATTCATGGGTGGGTTTGTTGTATGACATATAGAGCTTTTATGCTAAGCTAGTACTGACCAAGTTTGCTGCAGAACCAGTGACAGTGTAATTGCATCGGGACAGTGCTGCTCCTGACCTAATTAATCCTGCTGAGAGATAAGGGTGATTAGCTCAGTTGTTACACTGTAACAACACACCTACACCACTTTCAGGACTTAGATAATATCCCCACCTGATACCATAGGTATACTACTTCAGTCAGCAATAACCAAGGATTTCCTGAACACGGTGTCTCATATTGTATGTGCACCACTGCCTTTGCAAGATCAGGAGTTGTATTTACTATAGTTTAACAGCAGGCCTGTCACACCACTGAAACCTGTACTACACCTAGTCCAGGCCTGCAGTCTCAGGAAAGTCAGTAGCCTAGTTTGGAACAAGTGACTTCCTTGCTTTTGAACCAGGGAAGGAGAGTCTGGCAGATCTTTGATGGCAACCTCCTCAAAGCACACGAACAGTCTGTTCTACTACTCAGGAAAATAGGTACACATAGAGGAGACTGGCTGGGCTAAACAAGGAACGTAGGACTGAGCTCTAATGCACACAAGACATTCACAAGAGAGAGAAATAATGGCAGGTTACAGAGCGGGAATACGGAAACCCTGCCTGCCATGTGCATTGTTGCTAGGAAAGCCACAGGCCACCTAAATTTGAAACTGGCAAGCAACATCAAGGGCAACAAGAAAAGCTACGTTAGCAGCAAAAGAGAAAATGAGGAAAACATAGGCTTGCTGGGGGCCAGATTATACATCGTCAAATCGTACAAATAAGGCTGAGATTCTTAATGTCTTCCTCGCCTCAGTCATCATGAAGAAGGTCTCAGGCCCCTGTATCCAGAGAGAGGGTTCAAAGAGGATAAGGACTATCAGTAGCAGAAGCGAATAGAGTCAGTATATCTCTTAAAAAACCTCAACCCACAGAAGTCCTTCAGACCAGATAAGATGAATTCTAGGGTGCTGAAAGAATCAGTCAATGTAATAGTGAGACTGCTCACTATCACGTTTGAAAGTTTGTAGAGATCGTGGTAGGTGTACCACAACTGGAGAAAGGCAAACCTGTCCTCAAAAATGGAAAAAGGACAATCCCGGCAACTACAGGATGGTAAACCTGACTTTGGTACCTGGGAAAATCACAGAACCATTGAGGTTGGAAGGAGGCTCTTGAGATCAACTAGTCCAGCCCCCTACTCAAGCAAGGTCAGCTACAACAGGTTGCCCAGGATTGTGTCCAGTTGGGTTTTGAGTATCTCCCAAGACGGAGACTTCACAACCTCTCTGGGCAACCCATTCTGGTGTTTGACCATGCTGACAGTGAAAACAATCTTCTTTTTTCTTGTGTTCACATGGAATTTCACGTTTTAATTTGTGTCCATTGCCTCTTGTCCTGTCAGTGGACAGTACTGAGAAGAGCCTGTCTCCCTCTTCATTTTCCCCCTATCAGCTATTTACATGCATTGATAAAGCTTTTCCTTCTTGAGCCTTCTCTCCTCCAGGCTGAATAGTCTCAGCTCTCACAGCCTCTCCTCATGTGAAAGATGCTCCAGTCCCTTAATAATTTTTGTGGACTTTTGCTGGACTAGCTCCAATATGTCCATACCTTTCTTTTCCCAAGGAGCCCACAACTGGGCACAGTACTCCAGATGTGGCTTACCAGTGCTGAGCAGAGAGGAAGGACCACCTTCCTCCACCTGCTAGAAATGCTCTTCCTAATGCAGTCCTGAATGTTGTTGGCTGCCTTTGCCACAAGGGTGCATTGCTGGCTCATGGTCAGCTTGTTGTCAACCAGGACTTCAAGGTCCTTCTCTGCAGAGCTGCTTTCTAGATGGTCATCCCACAGTGTGTACTGGTGCATAACGCAGGTATTCTTGGAGCACATTTCTGGGTGTATGCAGATGCTGTTGGTGAGTGTTAACATTCAACATGAATTGACCAGTGATAAATCACGCCTGACCAATTTGATTGCCTTATACGATAAAACAACTGTATTTGTGGACAATGGGAGGGCATTGGATGTCATTTACCTCAGCAAGTCTTTTAACAGTCTCTCACAGTACTCTTGTTATCCAAGTTATGACATCACAGTCTGGATGGGTGGACAACTAGATAGGTAAAAACCTGGCTGGAAGGTTGGGCTCAAAGAATAGCGGTTGAAGTGTCATACTCTACACTGGATGCCAGTAACAAGTAGAATACCGCCACATGGGTCTATCTTGAGGCTTGTCCTGTTTAACGTCTTTATCAATGACCTGGAGAAGGCAACATGGTACCCTCTCATCTAGTTTGTAGATGACAGCAAATTAAGCGGACGCAGTCAATATGCTCCAGGGCAGGGTTACCATTTTGAGGGACCCAGTCAGGCCAGAGGAACAGGCCACCAGGAAGGGACTTCTGCTGAAAATGATTTGTGGGTTCTGGCGGACAGTAGGCTAAACAGGAGTCAGAACTAAGCTGTGACAGCAATGAAGGCTAAAAGCTTACTGGACAATGGTATTCTAGATTCAACACCCTTTCTGATAGTAACATCACAAACATCAATATTTATTTTTGGGTGCTCCCCACTCTGAAGCAACTGCATTTATAAATGCTTCTAAAATGGTATTTGAAATAGCATTAACATCTGGCATATGCCTATACCAGGGTTTCCTGTTCTGCATTCACAAGGAGTGCTGGCATATGTTTGTAGCACTGAGGAATGTTTGGGCTGTTCACCCACAGCTTATGTGCTTAGTTAGCAGCATTTGTTTCAAGAAAATTTAAATCAGTGTCCCCACTTCCTCCATATGCTTCTTTCAGTGCAAACGTACTGATATGGGTACCAAGATGCATAAAGTCATATAGACACAAGCTTTTAAGCGGGCTGGAAGCAAGTCTTTGGAAAGTTTCCATGATGCAGATGGTCACCCTTGTCTTGTGTATCACCTCTATAGTGCCATTATCCTTACCGTATCTGATCCATCATAAGCATGAAAGTTGCCAGTTGTAGAATGGTGTCATCTGACCACAACAGTCAATGATGTGACCCACATTTAATGTCATTAATCTAGATTAAAACTTGCCAATCATGAGTAGACTTGCTGTCACAAAGTCTGTGCGCAGCAATAACTCAGCAGGGCCAAACCAAATCACTGCCTGGTATGCAGTCTGATGTAATACTTGGCTTCGAGTTGCTCCCGTGACTTCTCAGTTACACATACAGAAACAGTCACACACATTACACAGCTACTTTTGTTCAGCAGTTTTGTGAAATCTGTCAAAAAATTCCATGCTGTTCACACCAGTAGCAGCAACAGGCATTACATCACAGTAAGCACCCTGGATCTCTGAAGCACAGTTAAGTATTTAGGAGGAAAAAAGATAAATACAGCTTTAAAACAGAGTGATGTTTATAAATATTTCATAGGAATGTCAAAATCTCTGAAGTAGAGGAGACCAGAGTTCATCAAGTACAAAAGTTTCAAAATTACTTTGCTCAGCTACATACCTTCATGACAATGCTTTATGCACATTCTCAGCATGATAATATAATTCTGCTGCATGGGAATGCTCAGATACCACAACCAGCACATGTACCATCCTTTGGGAATCTCTGAGTTAGTACAGCATCTAATCTGGCATCCATCCACTTTTATAAAACAACTCATGTCCCCTGGAGATCCCATCATCTTTGCTGACTGTCCCACAGCTGTGGGCAGACTAATTCCCCAGGGGCCCGCTGCCTGTTTCCTTGCTCTCTTGTTACTGGCACTCCTGTAATGCACTCCCATTGCATGACAGAACTTACTGAAACAGGAGGAAAATGCCTCCAATTTTGCTGAATAATAAATGTGCAGCCAATCTCATGCAACAACCTTCCCGTCACATGGTGACGCGCTCATGTGCCATGTTCTTACAGTACCAGAAGTTCACCAGTCCCTTGACAGGAAGTTTGTGGGCACCATGGTCAGATCAGAGCAGACACACCATGATGGAAAGCCTGCCAGTGCTTCACTTATGAAAATACTAGATCATGTGCAGTCTTGAAATGCTGAGTGCTATACTTTCACAGGAAGAGACAAAAATCTCACAGCAGTCAGTAAAGAGAGAAGTTGTCCCTAACTGAAAATCCCTAATTGAACTTAAATAGGTGGAGAACAGACTTAAGAGCTGAAACCAAACATTTACTATTCCTCTCCAAGTAGGATTTCTTGAGTATATTTAGGTATTCATTACCTAACTGTACCCCCAAACTGTTCTAAATGCACTAAACACATCCACCTTGATGACGACTTCCACAATCTATAATGATGATATGCTGTATGAAAAGAAGTACACAATTTTCTTTCATTATTTTTCCCATCTTTGAGTTTCAGTGAACCTCCCCTTCTCGTACAGGCCAGAAAGCAATCAAAAGCTTTCTTTTAAGAATCTTGGAAGACTACCAAATAAAAATATAGGATGGCATGTATAATACTACTATATATTTTCAATTTTAAGTACTTACTTCACATGGGTTTTTTGAGCAGGTATCCATGGAATTATGATAATGCAAATAAAAGTGAATAAGGTGAATTAACAGATGTTATTTTGAAACAAGGGTACACAAATATATCTACAGCTTTCCGTAAATTGAGTGCAGAGAACAAAAAGTAGGCAAAGCCACTAAACAGTTTCAGTATTTTAACCTATAAAAATGTTGAAGATTAGGTTTTTTCTTTCTCTTTACACACCCTTCCTTAAAAGAGAAAATTTCCGTGCCCATACTTTATTTCTTTCCACATACTGCTACTATCTTCTCATTCATCTAAGGTTCATCAGCCTCATTTAATACATTTGAAATTGGGTAGCTCTGGATGCTTTAACAAACAGGAATTTGTCTGAGCTTGGCTGGCTTCCCTCAACTGCACCCTCATCCACCAGTTGTAGATGACTGGTACTAGCCAACTGTAAACCACTGTTCCTGAACAAGTAACAATTGTTAAAAAAAACAAAACGTAGGGTTTACTCTATGTATTGTTCTGAGCTGCTATCAAAGGAAGCACTTGCATGAAAATACAAAAGCAGGAAACATTAAAAAAGTACATTCCTTGGCACCAGCTCTTTGCCGGCTTAAGTCTTCATTGCATAGAGCATCATACCAATAAATAAAAGATGCACTGTGGGCAGCTTTAAAGCAAAAACAAACAAACAAACAAAACCAATACAAAACAAAATCCAAACCAACCAAACACACCCCCCAAAAAAACCACAAACCAAACAACGGGCAGACTGAAGACTAAAGCAGCAAATGCTAGTGACCTGTAAAAAATCTCAACAAAAGTCCGTGTTGCCCCTGAGATTTTTATTTCAGCCATTAGCTTTGAAAGACAAGTCATATACAAATGTCAGTAAATGCCAAAGGTAAAAAAAACAGTACTCTTATACAGCCATACTCACTGACTTTCCACAAATCCTTTTTTTCTAATTAACAAGGTCATAATAATAAATTACAAGGAAGGATACCAATTTTGCTAACGTACCAATTTTCTTATTCAAAACTGTAAAATATCATTACTCAATTCACCCCTGGAGTCCTCTTCCCATCGGGCATGTCTCTGGAATGACCCAAACAGCACCAAGTCTCATAGGTGTAGCTGGACAAAGAGCACACTTTTTTTCTGTGTGAGATCTCCCATACAGAAACCAGCTCTTAGCACATCTTTACTTTCTAGTAGGTGAACAGAACTTAGAATCACAAGCCACAAGAAAAAAAAAACAGTTTTAATAATGCATATTTCAAGCAAGGCTGCTCACAATGCTTTAAGTTTAAATTGTAGAGCAACCATTAAAAAAATTAACATCAAAACAGTGAACAAAACATACATGTCACAACATGCAGCCTTCGCTAACTTCTTCCCAACTGTTTCTAATATTAATATGTACCAGGCATGTAAGAAAAAAATAGGAAATGCTGTCAGAGAAGCATGTAACCCTTAAACATTAATTAGATACATAAACACTATTTAGGCTAAAAATAAACCCCTGGAGACAATATAAACCAATTGTTAGATATTACCTTTTTAAAAGTATGGTTATAAAAAAGCAAATACATTTTAAAATCAAAACCACTTTAAAAATTGACATCTGAAACTACCTGGTTTTCTGTTTTCACCTTAAATTGCATAAACTTTTTAAAAATATTACAAAAATTAATATGACAAAAAGTTATACATCATGATATGAGTTTTGCCCAGTAACTGGTATTAACATACTTATTATTTTCAGCAGTGTTGTGTGACAAGTCCATCACCCTTCAGCCTATTTAGGCTGAGAACAATCCAAAACAACTACAGCGTCAACACTCTGTGCGTGAACACTCATGTCAGAGACAGAGCCCCTGCAAAGTCTGATTGTGCTTTAAGCTTACTATCTACGCATATTCAAACTCACTTTTCTGTAAGGATGAGTTCATGCTTTAGCAACTGCTCCCCACAAATCTGTGTCATCTGTCCTGCTCAGAGTCACAGGCACCAAATTCTGTTCCTGTTCTTAGCCACACACGGTTCACTCTCCATGCTCACAGCACCTCCCACCATCCCTACCACTGCTAGCAATGTCTGGTCAAGCCTGGCTTTGTACTGAGTTTCAAAATCCAAGTAGGTTTTATCAACTCTCAATTGAATCAAATAATTGAATCAGATAAGGGTTTGGGACTTGCTTGATGCAGCCCACTTAGAAAAAGAAGCTTCCTGGTGAGTAACTTTGGAGAATCTCTCCATGACCCTCTGAAACCCACTACTGAGGGCAAATTAAAGGAAATACAATAGGCGTTCCATTTCTCCCATCCTAAGCTCTATACAGCAATAATGCATTTATGCCATATTTTTTCCCATTAATAGTACTGCTTTGTGTTCTCAGATGTTGCACACCAAATCCTAGCTAACTGACCATTTGTTTCCTAATTCCCCCATTTTCCTTCTTAAACATTTGCGGAGTGAGGACAGGAAAAATTCTGCAATACTAGGTGAATTAGTCTCTGCGTCAGCCTGTGGGCAATACAGAGGCAGGCAGTGAGGGAACTGGCAGGATGGAAAAGATAAAACAGCTGAGTAGCATAGTCAAGAGCAGCACGGGGCTGAAAACAAGCTAACAACCTCCCAGTACTGCAATGGTAGGAACACAAAGGGGAAGAGTGATTAATTAGCTTGATAGAAGGGAAAGAACTAGGATTGATGGCTATTCTTGTTACCCACCAACTTTTTTTCAAAAGCACTGAACTGTAAGCCCAAACAATGGGCTTGGCAAAGACCTCAGCAATGACTTCTACAATCCAGAATGATACACTATACAAAAAGTCTAGAGTATATAAGGAAAAGACTTCTGACTTCTGCTTGGGGGAAAACCTAGCTGCCTGAAAATCTGCAGCAACTGAACCAAAGAGCCAGGAAACTCATCAATAGGAAGCAATTTGATATCGGCTCTACTGAGGGCTGGAAAGTTTAATTTTTTCCCCTCACTGACATCTCTAACTGCTGTAATACTACAAATGCTTCTGCTGAGTAACAGCAGTATCCCTTTGAAAATGATGGGGAGGAGATCAGGGCTACTAGAAAGGAAAGTAGTGCAATTCCTGAAATTCCCACCTACGTCCACATGGAGCTACAGATACGTGACCTAATTTCTCTCCTACAATGAAGGAAATTGTTCAGGGATTATAAGGGCAATAATTTTATGCAGAGGAATAAAAAGAAAGGAAGAATCCACTGATAATGAAAGTTTTGGTGCTCTAATAAGTTAATTTTCTTGGTTCCTTAAGACAAATACACCTAATCATACATCGCCTCTCTGGAGTTGAGCAGCGTAAGCGTGATGTGCAGAGCAGCCATAAACAAGGATTTAAACACAGCAGCTGAAAAATCAGAGTTCAAAGTGGGGGTGAATTGACTGTACAGAGAGCCTCCTGTAGAAAATGCTTAAGGTCTGAAAATAGAAAGACCGAAAACTACCGCTTTAAGAAACTGAATTTAGTTCACAGCTGTGCAATAGGCTAGCATGTGAACATATACACATCACTATTAAAAACGAGGCCTTTCCATAACACATACCATGGACCAGTTTAGACCAGAGAGAAGCATCCCCCATTTGCCTTCAGAGACAGCCATGCTTAAGAGTTGCTGTATGGAAGACAGCTGGTGACCACAGCTCTGCGGGAGGTTGGTGACAAGCAATAGGGACAACAAGCTAAGAGCAGAAAATGGTGCTCCACCAGTGACCACATTCCTCCATGCCTTCTCTCACATGACAAATGAGTAAGAGACAGGCTCACCCTACCATTCATAAGGAGATCTGGTTATACATGACACTAAAGACATGACATGAAAATTTTTCTCTGTATTGAAAAACTTAAATAAAAATCTACCTGTGGGAGAGGGCCACAAATCTGATATTCCAAGGGAGAAGTAATATGAAAACACAGACTCATAGAATGGTTGAGGTTGGAAGGGACCTTGAAGATCATCGAGTTCCAACACCTCTGCCATAGGCAGGGACACCTCTCACTAGACCAGGTTGCTCAAAGCCCCATCCAGCCTGGCCTTAAACACCTCCAGGGCCGAAGCTTCCACAACTTCCCTGGGCAACCTGTTTCAGTGCCTCATCACCCTCACAGTGAAAAATTTCTTCCTGATATCTAATCTAAACCTACCCTCTTCCAGTTTGAAGCCATTCCCCCTCATCCTATCACTACATGCCCTAGTAAAAAGTCCCTCCCCAGCTTTCTTGTAGGTTCCCTTCACACACTGGAAGGCCGCTATAAGGTCTCCCTGGAGCCTTCTCTTCTCCAGGCTCAACAACCTCAACTCTCTCAGCCTGGCTTCATAGGAGAAGGGCTCCAGCCCTCTGACCATCTTTGTGGCCCTCCTCTGGACCTGCTCTAACAGGTCCATGTCTTTCCTATGTTGGGGGCTCCAGAGCTGGGTGCAGTACTCCAGGTGGGGTCTCAGGAGAGTGGAATAGAGGGGCAGAATCACCTCCCTCGACCTGCTGGCCACACTTCTTCTGATGCAGCCCAGGATACAGTTGGCTTTCTGGGCTGCCATTGAACATTGCCAGCTCATGTTGAGCTTCTCATTAACCAACACCCCCAGGTCCTTCTCCTCAGGGCTGCTCTCAATCCATTCCCTGCCTAGCCTGTATTTATGCTTGGGATTGCCCTGACCGAGGTACAGGACCTTGCACTTGGCCTGGTTGAACTGCATGAGGTTGGCATGGGCCCACCTCTCAAGCCTGTCCAGCTCCCTCTGGATGGTATCCCTTCCCTCCAGCGTGTCTACCTCGCCACACAGCTTGGTGTCATCGGCAAACTTGCTGAGGGTGCACTCAATCCCACTGTCCATGTCACC
The DNA here is from genome assembly GCA_008711295.1 of Anarhynchus alexandrinus. Taxonomy (NCBI): domain Eukaryota; kingdom Metazoa; phylum Chordata; class Aves; order Charadriiformes; family Charadriidae; genus Anarhynchus; species Anarhynchus alexandrinus. The sequence continues at coordinate 269,318 of VUYV01000371.1, read as the reverse complement.
AACAAAGATGTTGAACAGCATCGGTCCCAGTAACAAACCCTGAGGAGCACCACTCATCACTGGTCGCCATTTGGACATCGAGCCGTTGACCACAACTCTTTGAGTGTGATTGTCCAACCAGTTCTTTATCCACCAAGTGGTCCATCTGTTGAATCCATGTCTCTCCAATTTAGAGACCAGGATATCATGTGGGACAGTGTCAAACACTTTGCACAAGTCCAGGTAGGTGACATCAGTTTCTCACCCCTTGTCCACTACCACTGTAACCCCCTCGTAGAAGGCCACCAAATTTGTCAGGCATGACTTGCCCTTGGTGAAGCCATGTTGGCTGCTACCAATCACCTCCTTTTTTTCCATGTGCCTTAGCAGTGTTTCCAGGAGGATCTGCTCCATGATCTTGCCAGGCACAGAGGTGAGACTGACTGGCCTGTAGTTCCCCTGGTCTTCCTTTTTTCCCTTTTTAAAAATAGGGATTATGTTTCCCCTTTTCCAGTCAGCAGGAACCTCACTGGACTGCCACGACTTCTCAAGTGTGATGAAGAGTGGGTGAGCACTATCCCCAGCTCGTAGCACTTAATTCAATCTGGGCTTTAGCGTGATCCCTGGCTGCTCAAACAATTTCTCTGTATTTCTCCCAGGCTACCCGCCCCTGTTTCCACGCCCTATAGGCCTCCTTTTTACTTTTGAGCATGTCCAGGTGCTCCTTGTTCATCCATGCAGGCCTCCTGGCTTTTCTGCCTGCCTTCTTCTTTGTAGGGATGCACTGCTTCTGAGCTTAGAGGAGGTGATCCTTGAATTGAACCAACCTTCTTGGCCCTGTTTTCGGGGTGACAGTGGTAGCCCAAAGAGAACCTCTTCAGTTAATTAATGATGGGGGCAAATATTCTAGGTTCAAGCAACCTGAGAAGAGTCAGCAATTAACCCTTAACAATATCCCCAGGACAAATAATTTTCCTTTCCCCATAAGTAATTTATCTTTTGCCAGTGGGGTGCTCTCATATATGGAGATTTAAGTTTCTGGCACATTAACACTTAGCTATATCATATTACTTAGTAACTTACAGGACAGGATCATTTAGAATTCTGCCTCAAGGCCTCAGAATCCAGTTTAAAACAGAAACCCCTGTAAACGAAATTACCCTGACTTGGCCAAAGGCCAACCCCAAGCCTGCTACCCACAGTAACTTTCTTTTCCTCATGCTACCTTAGCAGGACTTCTAATAATGTTCCTGAAGACCTGATCTAACATTATCCATTTAACCGGACAAGCTCTTCATGTGACAAAGAACAGAGACCAATGCCAAGAAGTCACTCAAATCAGACATGAACAAGGTGTTGGCCTGACTGTGGAACACCCAAGCACTTTACACACATTTTATAAATACGTGCCTTTGACACAACCGGGTCATCAAGTTATTTCTGTAAGACAGACAAATAAGTTAACTAAATCCATTCTCATACTTCTCTTCCTCACCTTGCTTGTCTGATCTCATTTTGGATTAAGCTTTACTGCCTATATTTGTACAATACTTCCCAGGCCGACCTCTCTGCACCTCACTCTGCTGGGCACAGTAGAAAGAATTTGGGAGCAATAACCCTGCTCACAGTCCAAAACAAACTAGACAAATGAAAAACAGACTTGCCCCAATGAGGTATCAAGGGTCACCCTAGAAGATCCCACAGTCCACCACATGGGTGAGGCATAGTGCCAACTTGCCCCATACAACAGCACTTCAAATATTTAAAACCCATTATTCAATACATTCTATAAGTTAAAATGTCCACTTTCTTTAAAATGGCTGCCCACGAAAAACATACCATCACAAATTATCCCACGCCCTTTCTGATTCCATTACACAACAGTGAGAACAATTAGGGCTTACAGTGCTTTATGGACATCTGAAAAAAAAAAAGGAAGTGGTGGTTTTAAGATATAACTGAAGACGGTCTCCACGAATCATCTACATCTGACTTCTCTACTGAGCTGCTTCCTACAATAGCTTTTGCAGTACACTGCATTTAATTTTGAGTGATAAGTAGGAGTATTTCACTCAACTTCAACACCACATGCTAGCATGGCATTCAATCATTTTATTTTAACAACAATGTTATTGTTCAGACACTAGAAATTCAAGTCTGGCAAGCTTTTTAATATGCACAAGTATAAGTGTGTTTCATAGAAAGTAAAAAGCACGTTTGCCATTCTGCTCAGCATGACAAAGTCCTATCTTCTTAGCAGAAATGGACACCTTTGAAAAGAAAATCCTTGAATTACAGTAAAGGGTATCTGAAATCCCATAGCTAACACTGATCGGCAAGGTAAAGAGAGTGAGGTAATTTCTAGACCTCCATTAGAGATGGGGTACTAATTTTTCAATCTGCTGTGAAACTGATTTCAGTAACATAATGGAAAGGAGAGAAAATTGCATACTACCATGCATGCAAGAAAAATGTTTGAAATATCCTATCTATCTTCTCTCTCTGAGGGATGTGGATTCTTTTGTACTCCTTGATGATGTGATTCACAGATTAGCATTCTGGGAATCAAGCCTACCAGGGTAATATGATCATTTAGCATAATTAGCATATGATATTTCAACACTGCCATGGACTTGGACCAGATTTGAAATGTAAATATTTGCCAAACAGTACATCCTAGTGCCCAGTGCTACATACTGGTGTAACTTAAGACACTCACTTGATGTGCTTTCTCTTCTGGGGGCAGAGTTAGGGCTGCTGTGGGAATTCTCACTTTCATAACATAAGGCGGTTTAAACATTATAGATAACGTTACATTAATTTCTGCAGTATCAAATTTTAAAGGGATGGAAACAAGATGAAAAGAGCTCACAATACAGCAATCATTTCAAGTGGTACATGGATGAACAGGAAAAAAAACTTCTGGAACAAATAACAACAATTTCAAGCTTCCCCAGCTATCTTTTTCCTGGTGTACTCCATCACCCAAGAGCAGAACCCAGCTTTCCTAGGAGACAGGAATCGACAGAGTACCATTCAGTATGATTCAGAGCACGGCATACATGCAAAAAGCAATAAAAAAAATCATTGCAAGACGTAAACACACAGCAGCTTCACAGGAGAGATATTTTATGCCTAAGCTGAGGCTTTTTATAACTGTCTTAAATTCTACAGCATGAAATTTCATAAGTTCTTTATCTTACATACTGTAACATTTTGTCTCATCTACTACAAAACCAGATGTTACCTTTTTCAATGTCTAACACCCCCCAACTATCTCTTCATTCTTTTTCTTGTAACAGAAATATCCAGAAGCTGTTCACATCCCATAGCAAATGTACAGATTTTAAGCTAGCTGTACACCTCTTATTACTGATTTTTTTCTCTCAGAAATATACTGGTCCTACAAGTGAAATTTTCCCCAGCAGTTTGACAACAGAACTACTGCCTTGACATTGAAAAAACCTTCTCAGTATATTTCTCAGTTCTGCCTTATATAAAGAGTATCCTATGGTCAATGCCTCTTTGCCATATCCTCAGGACTGAGTCATTGTGTAGCATCACCTGTAATGATGATTTACACAAGAGTAAAGGAAAGCTTCAGCATTTCTTTTTCTTAGCCTCACCTAACATGTTCTTTCCCTTTTCCAATCGCAGGGAGAGGTTTCTCCTTCACAGACCATAATCTCTCATCTCTCATCCCAAAATGTACAATAGGTTCTTTGCCTACAGTTGTCTTTACAACTTTTACACAAGCAGCACAGAGGTATGCCACAGTCCTTGCCAAGCCAAGTGCAGGAGTGGACTATTATCTCTCTGCTGCTCCCACTGCTAGGACCTACCAACCTGCACTCCTTGCAGCCTTGGGCAGAACACATGGCATTCAGCAGAAAGGTGCCTCTCACCTTTCCTTTCCCTCAAGGGTCAGAAGTTGCTTCCTCTACTAATTCAGAAACACAATAAAAGGTAGGCAGTGCCACATTTTCCACTCACTTCTTCGCCAAGGCTAAATCCCTGAAGAACGTAGGGAATGTAAAAGAACAAAGCAATAGGCCTGTAGCTGCACTAGGACACCAAATGTGAGGGTAACAGTGGCTCCCTCCAAGATAAGTCTATTTTTCCAAGCCTGTTTATAAAATTATGCTCGCATAAAAGGACAAAACTTGTATGGACTAATAAAAGTGCTGTCAGTAGGAACTCTGTTTGGTTCTTCCCTGCTTCCTTTCCCTTCAAATGTCAGACACAGGCAAGAAAACAGAGGAAGAAGAATATTTGCATATAATGAAGAGAATTACTGTCCTTCTCTGTTACATTTCCTTGGGTACCTACAGCAGCACTTGGAGACAACCCCAACAACCACCACGTTACTCTGGACTCTCTCAGCATTTGTAGCAAGAAAATAACAGATCACAGGAAGGTTTCATAAGGGCTCAGTGTTGGCCCAACTCGTCTCCCCTTAATGCCAATGCCAGCAGCATTAAAGATCAGATTGACTGACTCTGAGTATCCCTCACAGAGATCTTACTTACTTGAGGTAATTGGATGTACACCAACGGAAAAGTCACAGACCAAACCTGTGGAGATAAAGTAAACCAAAGTGAACTTTGTTGCCTTTTGGACCCACCTCCCATCACAAACACTATTACCTCAAGATGACAGAAAGGAGGGATTGAGGGGGGAAAAAAAACCAACAAGCAAAGTTGTGTCAAATCCCACCTGTTTCTGAACAAAAGGAGTAAGTCTAAACACTGGTCTCAAGGGCATAATGTACAGATTTCATCTGGACCCAAATTTAAATAATGACAATAGGCAAAACTTTAAAACAGACTCATGGAAACTAAACGGAAAACAAAGATTAAGGGGAAAAGAAAAACTTGTGTGTCAATTAAATCAGAAATAGTGGTCAGAAAAATCCAGTGCTTCTTCCCCTTCACATTTAGGTACCCTATCATCACCAAGACACCTGATGACCTGTTTACAGCGGCAAGAACAGAAATTAAGAAAGACCTTTCCTGCTGAATGCTCCTGCACTAGTCCCACTTTCTGACTGGTCTCATCTTTGCTTCTAGTACAACAAACCACCACCAGAGTGAAAATCACACAAAACCAAACAACTTAAAGCACCCCACTTTCTCAGATTTACACTGGTACTTTCAGTGCTGTAACAGCAGCACCCCAATGTTAGAAGGGTGCTGCAAAAATAGCAACCTGACAAGAGTGAGACCAGGACTTCCTCCGAGCATGTGGACAGACACAGAACAGTACTATCTCCGATGTTTAAAATCCCATAAAAAATATTGCATCTGCATACAAAAAGTACAGATTGACTATTAAAAAAATGTGATTATTCACCAAACTTGGTGAACTGAAATGTCTCCTCTATCCCATTGTTGTTGTTGGGTTTTAAATTGATGCTTTCCCTCAGCCTGCCTCACTGTATCATGTAAGATTATGAAACCAAGACAGGCTCTCTTTTCAGAGTCTAGAGGTCACAAAAAGTACTCAAGCATATATATGAAAAAATTATTAATTTTTAACTGTTTTCAGATTTCCAATATAAGGCATTTTTTACAGATGGATAGGAAAACATGATTTCAAGAATGGTGCTTTCAAAACTGCCCCTTTCAGAAAAGTAAATATGGAGCTGCCTTCACCTTCAACCTTTTCACATTCAGTTCTAAGAATTAATTTACCTGAAATTAACCACTGTCTTTGTCACCAAGAGAAGTTCTCGTTGATTTCACAGTTCACAGAGTCTATTCACTACACCTGCTGGAGCACACGGACACCTCAACATATCATACACATCAGTTCTATACATCTTCCATAAAGTGAACTAATACTATATGAACATTAGGTTCATCGCTGATGTCAAGCACATGCAGGCAACCAACCAAACCAGCTCCCTAGAGACACAAGAGACAACTTTATTTCAGCAACTGAATCCATCACACTGAAGTCAAATGTGGCTTAGTAAAAATAAATATAAAATATAAAAATAATTTAAATAATTAAATAGTCCAAGTTTCCCATAGTTCCACTGCATAGATGTTGGCTACTTAGTGAAACTGATGCCACACACAGAATGCTGTCAACTACATTTAAAGATTAACATCATTCACCACTGATGTAAGCCTGTTATGAACACAGCATGATTTGTAGCAAAGGCAGAAATGGTCAGAGAAGAGTCCTTCAAGTTATGTAATCCAGTTCCAGGTAGTGGTCCTCGCCGCATCACAGGTATGCTGCTTGGCTTGATGTAAGCCAGGTCTATACAGTAAAATTAAGAAAGGAAAATCAAATGCTTGCAAGAAAGAGGTCTTCATGTGGACCAAGGCAAATATTGATAACAAACTCAAAGAAAAAAGAATCTTTTGACAGACCAGAACTGGTGAGACAAGAATTCACAGGCAGATGCAACTGAAGAGCTCAGTTCATGGCCTCCAAGATTCACTACAGGACTCAGGTAGGTACAAGGTTGTTGGAACAAAAGATGATGCAAGGAACAGACATCCTCCAGCCAGGCAATCTGTCCAATCTGTTCACAGCAGAAGGAGGTCAGGAGTCAGAGCTGCCTTCCAAACCAGAAGTCCTATACCATAGAATCATAGAATAGTTTGGGTTGGAAGGAACCTTTAAAGGTCATCTAGTCCAATACCCCTGTAACGAGCAGGGACAAACATGAGGGCTAGCAAAACCTAGAAAAAAAATGGAGATTTTTTTACGTTCTAGAAAGCTCAATGATTGGTAGGCACTTACCTCCTGATAACCGTTAGGTATATCACCACACTTGGTCCTCTAAAATAAAGCGTACTTGTCTTTCAGTTCCTCAAATCATGTCCCAAGGGCAAGCAAAGTCTGTTTGCTTTTGTAAATGGATGTCTTGGACTAACGCCATCAGCACCAGGTAAATATCTACTTTGACTGTCACGGACAGTTTCAAGCATGTTGTGGGGATATTTTGTCCCTGAAGCGTGGAATGAGTGTATTTTATTAATAAAATTAAAACCTACATCTCTAACCATTTTCAGATCTTTGAAACAGTAATAGGGCTGTCTAGTGACCCAAGCAGAAACAGCCTGATGGGTATCTTCTTCCACCGACTTCAGAGCAAGGAACATAACCTGTCAGTGCCTCTTAAGAGTAAAGGAGAGGGATGCCTTAGCAGCTCCAAAAAATAAACGTGCCTTAAGAAGACTTTGAGAAGTGACTTTCAAGTTTAAAGAACAGAGGAATTAAATACTATTTGCTAAAGCAGGAATAAAGGTGGAGATTCCAGCACGAAGCAACATTTCTCTTTAGAGGTCTTTAAAAAGCACTTCAGAAAAAAAAAGCTGCCTATCTAAATGACTTGAACTAGTTTTGTTTCCCCTGTTGTGGTTTAATGTAAAAAGAGCAAGAAAGAAACGGACTATAGATGGCAAAACAGAATGTGTGGTTCTCTTACCATAAATGAACTTCCTCAGCTCTTCAAGGAGGAATTGATGGAGAATAGAATGAGAAGGAAGAGTTGGACATGGAAACTACACAGCTGGGAAAATCAAGCTAGGATGAGACACAAGCAGGATTTTTTGCTTTCATAAAAGAAAGCAAGATTTAATAGATTGTTTGGGTGTTTGTGGAGAGTAGGAAACTTCAACTGGTGGAGTTAGAAAAGGAAAGCCTGAGAGCAAATAAGAGAAAGAACCTAACAAAAGTGGATTTTTCAGGGAAAACTGGCTGCTTTAAAAAAGACGTCTTGAGAAATTATTTTAAGAAAAATAGAATTAAAAGGGGAGAGTTTCTTGTATAACAATTGGGAGATATTTTGTGGTAACCATCCCACCAGGAAAGGGTGGAACAACATGGAACTTGGAAAAATGAAAGCCACACAGATGAATTTACATTGGTGTGGTGTGGGAACTTAGAACTGTCTGCTCATTTCCTCCTTCTGGTTCTCCCTAGAAGACCCCCTTCTCTGCTTCAAAGTCCTTTTCACTTTGCTTTCTACATTTGCAATAGACAACACTTCCAAAAAGCTCCTGTTCACAATGAATTATCTTACTCTCTTTCATATCCCTCTATGGATCACTAGTCCCTGCAATTACTTTTACCATGGCTTTCTTATCCTAATCTAAGACCACATTCACCTGAAATACCATCCTGGGTCTTCCCTGTTACCCACCTGAAAGAGGAGAATCCGCATAGTGTAGGATCCAGCCCCTCTTCCATCCTGAGTGGTTGTGAGGGGAGTAAGTTGGGAATTTTTCTAGAGTTTCAGTTCTTCCCCCTTGCTCTTCACCTTTTACAGCACCAAATAGCTCACCAATAGGTGTCTACACAATTTATAAGCTCCTCATAGCTGCTCCTGCTGTTATCAAGTGTCCCTGGTGCTATGAAGTGCAAAAGTCTTGCCTGTCCTGCCACCTCATCCATTGCTGGGAAACAGATCAGCAAGAGCCTTTTTCACACTCAGAGCCACTGTTACTTGGCAAAACTTTGTGAGACAGCACAGCAGCACTGGAGAGATCCAAATGCTCTGCTGTATGAAAGAGAATCGCTTTAAACTATTCAAATTTGGAAGATTTCCTTTACAGGCTTTTAAGCCAGCCATTTAGTATTTATTTTACAAGGAGACATGCTCCTGTCTGCTTGTTAGTACACGTCTCTTCTATTGCCAAAGCCATTATCCCATTCTCCTGATGGTATTTTGTCCACATGTATATAAATATATATAAACAATAATCTGCACACTGTCCTCAAGTGGAAACAACTCGCTGGACATTTGTAGAACATTGCTTTCAATCCTTCATAACTTCAGCTGCACTTTCTTCAAACGAAGCAAAGCAACAACCTTCATTCGCATATGGTCTTAACATAAAATGCAATGCAAAGCTGATTTTGGGATAAGTACATATTTGAGAAATCAAAGAACTGTTCAAAATAAAGCTATTTGAACATCCTGGGCAGAACCACCTTACACGAACTGTATGCAGAGTTACGGGTAAAAAACAGCAATAGACACACAGAAAGGAAAATATATGTTCAAAAGCATTCTTGAATTATTTAACCTTTATAAATGAACAAATCCAAATAGAAAGTCTCCTTGCCTGTGCTCAAGACAAGTTTTGAGTATGGCTGCAATCACCATAAAAACGGTGTTTGTCAACATACTGCCATAAGACACTTCAGGAGTTAGCATTCACTACCAAATTGCAAAAGACAATGAACTGGGGTTAAGAACACTACAGTATGCAATGCTGTCTCTCAGGCTTTGCCCCCTCTATAGTCATATTCATTCAGATATTAGTAATGATTACCTAGAGGTTATAGAGAACAGTGCAACCCCTGAGTACAGATAAAATTACCAATCAGAAAGTGCTACTCATCTAGCTTTGTCACGACATTTTCGTTCCTAGGAGTCATTCCCACCAGTGTCCTAAACCCAGGATTCCTTGAGCCTTGATTCCAAGCCCCACCTCCCTCAGTCCTTCAGGTCGAATCACTTTAATTAGGAGTGAACCTGAAGGACACCAAATACAGGAGAGCTCACAGAGCCCTCTGCTCTCTAGGATTTGAGGTGATCCCTGTTCCCTAGGACAGAGAAGATTTTGAGCTAAGTCGCCTTCAAATCTGCTGGGTGTGACACTTCAGCTCTCTGTTCAGTGTACCACCTCATCCTTCCTTTTCAGACCTTCCTCCCAGGGGAGGGCCACAGACTTCCTCTCCATTAGCCTACTGCCTTCTCAAGACTCCTGCATTTTCACTTACTTCCCCCGAGCTCCTTCTTCAGTCTAGCCCTGCCTCCTCCCCAGACATGCCACATAAGGCTAATACAGCTCTTGTGGTCCTATGCCTGCATGAAGCTGACATACTCCATCATATCGTTATTATGAGTATACACAGACCAGTCCAAGCAATTGTAAATCAGTGAAGACTGTCCACAGTAAAGGCAGTTCTACTTAAACAATATCAGTGGAGGAACTAAAGCTCAGTTCACACAGTTCAGCTGATTCTAGAGACATGCAGTGACCTGGCTTCAGAAATATAATCAGCTTTTCACTAGTTAATGCAGTTTGTTTCTTTTTTGCATTTGTAACATGGATCATGGAAATAAACACCCTAGCTATTAGTCACTTCCTTCTTCAGAAATATCAGGCATTAGAATGGCATGACAGAGTTTGCATTAGAAAGGAAAACCCTGACAGCAAAAGGAAAAAGTGCTTTCAAAAGAATTTAAATAAGAAAAATTTTCCTATTATGCCTTTTGAAACAAAGATTAATGCAAACCAAATCTTTTAAACTGATGTTATTACTTCAACGTTATTATAATATCACAACATCATATTCACACCGCTGCAAAGAAATGCTAAGCTTAATTAATACCTTTGTCCATTTTAAGGCTTATTGGAGTATATGTTTATGATTTAGTCTGCCTCATCCGCCTGGAGCTATCCCCAGAACATGCCTATCTGTTTTATAGTCTTGATTTTAAAAGCTTTTCAACAATAAGATTTTTTCACCCCTCCACAACAGGCATACATCTCACTGCCACCAAAATGCAGCTCATCACCTGCTGGGGATCCCACGTTTCCTATCTGTTCTTTCTTCTCTGTGAAGCACAGTGGTCAGATGCCTCCTGTTTAAGTGTGCTTGCAGACAAGGCAAAAGCAGCAGGGCTCTGCCCAAGGATCATGCCTTATTCTACAAACTCTAGCCCTCAAGGTTTATTTTTGATAGCAATGAATGCAAGTGCTTGGGATATCAGAAGAAACAGTTTAATAGAGCCTGAAGAGGAAGTGCTTTCAAAGGCAGGCCGAGGAGGAAAGGTGAGGTAGGGGTTAAAAGACACATGAAGCACAGTGCCCTCTAACTGTGGCAATATAAAACTCACAGAGACACACGACTTTCCCAGAAACACCTTTGCAATGAGGAGACCATCCAATGTCTTTCACTGGAGAACAACGTCCTGCCTCATTACAAACACACCACAGAAAGTATGTCACTGAACCAGAGGAAGTGACCCACGAGACCGATTTGATGTTTTTTTTTCCCAGGAAGCACAGGACTGACGTTCAGAAATGCAAGTTTCATCTGAGAAAGGCTACAGGGACCAGCAGAAACAGTCTCTGCAAGTCAGCTTTAGGAGACCAGGAGAGATGGATAGGAAGGAGAGTGCACTACTGATAGCTCTTTTGTCTGCAATAGAGCATCTTGTTACACATGAGTAAAATATACAAATATATATTGAGAATCAATAAAGGAAAGTAAGTTTTCAAACAGAAAGTATCTTCAGCCTCCCTGCCCACACACACACCTTTCCACCACGAGCCCTAAGCACAGTAAGGAAAAATTTTAATTTATTTTTTTCAAATTCCTTTACTAAGCATGAGGTGATTTAGTTCCACTCTTGCTCTATTCTACATAGGATTGGCTGTGAGGGCACAACAGGACTTTATCCACTCTAGCCTTGAAAACCTGTGAGAAGAGACATTGCACAACCCCTCCGGACAACCTGTTCCAACACTCGACTGTCCTCATAGCAGAAAAAGTTTTCATTATATCTGGCTTGAACCTCTTGTTTCAACTTACATTTGTTGTCCCTCATCCAACCACCATGTAAAAACGTGAAGAGCCTAGCTCTGTCTTCTTGATAACCTTTTCTTAAGTATTGGAAGGTTACTATAAGCCCCATAAAAGCCTTCTCTTCTACAGGCTGAATAAGCCCAGTTCCCTCAGCGTATGATCCTCATACTGTATCAGGGCCCTGAGTGCAGTGAAAAGCCTTTAAAGGCTCTGATCAGCCTCACCTGGTGCCTCCACCCCCACTCTCTGCCCATGGCCCCAGGGGTTCCATTTAAGCTCTGCCTTTGGCCTTCAGTCCCTGCGCAAGCTATATTGTAGGTGTGCCTGTCTCAAACCATGCCTGTGTATGGTCATGGACCCTGTTGAGCCAGACCTTCACCCACGGTATGACTTCCTCACTTGACCTCAGACCTGCCGCATCACTATGGACCTACTCAGTGATAACTGGACTGTATCTGACCCCAATCACTATCACTGGACTATCTGATCACTATCACTATCTGATCGCTATCACTGATCCTGATCTGCTGATTCACATCTCAACTTGATCGTGGACCTGTCTTATCACCACAAACGTACCTGGCGATCTAGACTCTTGCTTGGCACTGGCTGCCTCGCTTGGTACCATGGGACGGGGACCTGGCTGGTGGGGTTCCTGCCTTGCCAGCTGGGTTACTGAGCTCCCAGCTCCCCATTCCTTACCGAGGGCCACGTGCTCCAGCCCCCAATGGTCCTAATGGCCCTCCACTAGTCTAGCTTCAGTTTATCCACACCTTTCTTGTCTCTGAGAGCAGAAAACAGGATGCAGTATCCTAGACTCTGCCTAACAAATGCTAAGTACAGGGAGATAATCACTTCCTTTGATATACTGGTTGCAGTCTTATTAATATAGCCCTGCATATTGTTGGTCGCTTTTGCTTCCAGGGCATGCTGCTGGCTCACGTCCAGCTTCTTTAAAGCATTCTCATCTCTTTTTATGCATCGATAAATGTGGTGACTTTCTTGCAACGTAGAAAACTAATGGGGCAAGTGTGCAAATAGCACAATACCGAAACACGACAGAAGTGAAAAACTGAGATGGGTTTTCAATTGTCAATCCCAAGTGCAACAGGAATGTTAACATACTAAAAACAATCAGGCTCTTCTGATCAAGGCCAAACCAACTCCGTACCCACTCTCACAGACTAATACCGAGATACAGTCTTGGATTCTGTAGTGCAAACTTGCCAGTTTCACATGTGCCACAAATGCGAAAGTAACACCTCCAACCAGTGCTGTAGCCTCAGTGTTGTTTTGCTATTTCATTTTGTGCTGTTCCCATGTTTCACTTCTTTATTGCAATGTTTTAGTTTGTGTATTTGGGGAGGGAGGTGTTAAACTCTAAAAATAAGCAGTTGTGTTGGAAATATCCTCGTGGACAGGCTGAGGTTTGGCATGCTTTGGATGAAAGTAACTTAAAAAAGCAAGGAAAGCAAAGACCGTGGGATATGCATCTCTGCTGGCTATTTTCTATTAAAATAGCCACAATAACTAAGATAACACTGACATTCCCAATTAACCCTCTACCTTCCTCAAGAGAGATGAACAGGATCATTCTAACCTCAGAGCTTTGTCTAAATAATGCAAATGATGCTGCATTTGTTATATTCCAACCCCAAGGTGTTCTCATGCAGCTTTATTCATGAGAATTAGTTCTAAAGAAAGTGTAGATGCCCAAAACCAAATTTGCCATAAGTTCTACAGCCCCATTATAGAAAAGGTCTCATCTGTAGGATTTGCGATTTGAACAGCACAGGTCTAAAATATGAAAGCGAAAGATAGGGAGGCAGAAGCTACATCAGCTACATCAGTTTTCACTCTTGGAGCTCAGAAAAAATGCACAATGGAAGCAAAGGGCATAGAACTATGAGGACTGATTTTTTCCTTGGTGTTATCAACCACATGCATATTACACTGATAATTTATCTTTTGCTATTTTTTAAATTATTGAGTGCTAACTTTGGCCCCATAGTCTGTGCTGATATAACTGATATGAACACATTTCTTCAGTGGCTATTACCCTTTGCCATTATATGTGCCAGCTATAAAGAACTTCATCTATCAACTTAACAAACAAACCATTTAAACTGTGGCACCTGTTACTAAGAACTTTGCTACAGTAACATACTAAGTTTTGGCATCCACAGGTAAAGTTTAGGCCCATCTAGTAGTAACAGCACAAACAAGCCTCATGATTCAATTCTCATGGCTGTTCTGGAGATTATCTGACTTTTTCCCAGTCAAATCCCAGGTGACACCCCAAAGCCTTAAAATAAGCTCAGTGCAGTCAGGTAGGAAAATCAGGTGCCCCCGTTGCTGTGGTTCAAACCACAAAACTATACAGAGTAAAAGCACAGAACAAAGGAGTTGATAAAATGACTAAGTAAAGAAATGCAGCTTTATTCACTCTTGCGGTCTAGCTTTTCCCCCCAACACAGCATCCCCATACCACCGGTCCTCCTCTCTGCCCATCAGAAATCTCTGGAGCTGAAGGCCTTTTCGAGAGCGGCAGAGCTCACGGAGCTCCCAACACCCATCCCGGAGCACAGTGACAGGCGGATATCCAGGATCCAGCAAGAAAAGTTTCCAAAAGCTCGAACAGGAAAAGGCAAAGCTGGAGTCAAGTTTTACGTAAGACAGAGTGGGGGAAAGGCAGGCACTGTTGGCACCACCTCTGTGGGGCCGGCGGCCCACAAGAGCTGTCAGCCCACCCGGCCAGCCCCCGGCCTTGCTCCCCCATCGCCCCTGCGACCACTGCCTCCCTCCTGCCCCCCCGGGGCTTCCCTCCCGCGGCTTCACGCCTGCTCTGCTCCCCCCCGGGGAGGGAGTGTGTGTGTGGGGGGTGGTCTCTGCGCTCCCACCCATCCAAGGGTCGGCTGGGCTCTGCGCCCTCACACCCTGCTACAACCTCGGGGGGGGAGGAGGAGGGTGCCGGGGGAGAAGCGAGGAAGCCCCCCGCCCGCCAGCAGCGCTGTCGCAGGGCGGTATTTCCCCCGGCGGTGGGGAGAAGACCACCCCGCCGAAGCCGTCTGCTCCCGTGAGGAGATAGATGGGCAACGCGGGCTGCGGGGCGGAGAGCGGCACCGCGCACGCACACGCCGCTGGGCTCGTCCTCGCTCCCTTCTCAACTAACTTTCCTGTTTTCGCAAAAATTATACAGANCGCCGGCCCCCCCCCGCTCCGCTCTCTGCCATCTCCCGAGGCCGGGAAGCGCCCGCAACTTTCCGCCACCCCCCTCCCCGCGGCGCCGGGTCTCACCCGCGCGTCCCTGGGCCGGGCCGGGCCGGGGCGGATAGGGCCGAGCGGTGTAGGAGCAGCAGGAGCACGGCAGGACACGGATCCAGCTCCTGCCAGCGGAAACGGGAGGAGGGGCTCGGACCCGGCGCTACCGAGCGGGGAGGAGCTGGGGGCGCTGCCCAGGGGAGGCTCCAGCCCCGCGAAGGAGGGGAGGGAGCGCCGCCGGCCCAGTCCTCCACCGCTCCTCACGCCGCCCGCAGCGGCAGACCGCCGCCATCCCGCGCCGGGTTCCCTTTCTTGAGAGCTTTGCCTGGAGCCTCCTCGCCCGGAGGCCCACCCCGGCTCCCCGTGCCGCCCACGCACCCCACGGGAGCCTCCGCGCAACCCCCAGGGGCTCCCACCTTCCCCCCCCCAGCAGCCTCCCAGACTTTGCGGGGCTGATCGCCTCCCTCCCCTCCCCTGCCTGCCCTGCCGTGAGGGGCCTGCGGCTGAAGGCCTCTCTGGGTTCGCGTCGGCGGGGGCCGGAGCCGGGCTAAGCTGTGAGCCAGCGGGAGGCTGGGGTGAGCGTAACCCTCTCGGCACCCAGACCGCTGCTGCGAATGGCAAACCAAGCGATGGTTGAACTACGTCGCTCGTTGGTCCCAAGCCCACCGCCGCCGGTATAGCGCTGTGGCTCGTAGCGCAGCGGGTGGGCTTGTCTGAGTGCTCTTGGCAGCTGGGGACTGCGGCCTGCACAGCGGGTTAATCTGCGTTGCTGCGTGAGAGAAGGCCGTGAGGGAGATCCTCTCGAGATCCTACAGAAAGTCCCCACCTGCCTTCGCCTGGGTGTCAGTGGAAGTGCAACAAAAAGTTTAGCAACTTCAAACGCTGTCTCTCCAGCAGAGGTGTCTCTCGGGTCTTAATGCAGCTGGAGGAGGTTCTGGCACAGACCACCAAGCAAAGTGTGTGAGGCCGAAATGGCTGAGAATTGGGGCAGAGGTACCTACAGAAATAGACCGGTGCAGTTATGGACATGGTCCTCCTGGGGGGAACTGCATTTTGCAGTGTATGAAGAGCAACTCAAGGCTCTTCCGTAAATATTTCTGCGTAAGGAAGATCTGTTTCCCATTCCTAGGTCCCCTGTGTATTATCATTTCCTTCTCTGGTGCTGCTGTTGTTGTCATGCTTCTCAATTCAAGGGCATGTTCGCATCAAATATATTCTTTCATACCTTCCATTCTGTCCTATGTGGATTTTTATAAACCGCTCGGTTCAATAGACTATAAGCAGCCTGGTGGCAGTGCTGTCAAGAGCACAACTGTCACCTGCCACATGTTTGTTCCTCTCCT
This sequence comes from Anarhynchus alexandrinus, assembly GCA_008711295.1. NCBI lineage: Eukaryota > Metazoa > Chordata > Aves > Charadriiformes > Charadriidae > Anarhynchus > Anarhynchus alexandrinus. The sequence goes on along the minus strand of VUYV01000371.1, from coordinate 253,170 downwards.
CCAGAAGAGAAGCACGTACAGCAGCTTTCTGTTCTTCACTCATTTATGTACAAAAGTAGACAAATGTTGCTACATGTTTACCTTAAAGCAAGCAATGAAGGAAATGTGTCTTGCAATGCACCAGGAAATAAAGAGATCTGTGGACAGAATTTTATTTGGTTCTTTGGTTCTAGGCTCCGAAAAAGGTCCATCTCCTGGACACCGTAGATCTAATGCAGTAACTCCCATCGTACCTGAGGACTGAAGGATCTGCATTCCAGAATTGTTGTCAATCTCAGGCTCAAACTTTGGAGATAAAGAACCCACTTCCTCAAAGATGAGCAGTGCAGGAAGCCAGTAGACAATGAGGACAAGTTGGGCAGTTTTCGTGGTGGTGTTGTTGTTGGTTCGTTGTTTAACAGAGACAGCATGTGCTTTACCTGTTGGCATAGGCACAAGCAGCTTTATACCCAGGTATATGGGATTTCTATAGTTCAAGTCAAAGGTGAATAGATGAAATCAAGTCACATTTGGAATCTACCTTGGAAAGAAGGTAAAAAATGCTTGGAAAGAAGATGGGAGCTTTGTATGAACTTGACAATCACTTAGGGAAGAACTTGAGCATGACTCTGAAACTGGGGACTGGAGTGGCTGATAGTTCTGCATGTGACCAAATCTGACATGGGAGCACTCTGATGTTGTCCATACAATGAGGAACAGAAAGAGTTGCACCTCATCAGCAGTGTACTTAAACCTATGGCATCTGACCAGCAAACCTAAAGGCTACATACAGTTTTTGAAAACAGCTTTGATTTTCAGGCATCTAGAAATGGACACACAACTCTCCAGTGTGATTCCCTGGATATACCCCCTCTACTGTAACAGACAGACTGCTTTGAGTTCCAACCACCAATTTCAGATGAAGTAACAGCATGGCAATGTACTGAGTACTGTGGGGAAATCAGGGAGACTGAAAATAAAAGTAGGTGCTTCTCTTTTTGGCAGAAAGAGATCATCTGGATTCACTAGCTTTGCTATATTCAGGTTCTTCCCATCATTATTGCTATATTGCCCATTTGAAGGTGAGCAGGGAGCTTTTCTTTAATAATGCACTGCTTATTTTCCTCAGAATGAGCACCAGTACTTTGTGGCTCATTTAAGAGGCCAAAAATGGTATGGATTACAGATCTGGAGTCTTGACCGGTTGCTGAATCAGCATGTTAAATTGCCCACATGCAAGCAAAACATGGCTACCAGTGTAGTAGACCTCAATCTGGTGTCAAAGAGATTTGTCAAAAAAAAGCAGATGTTTGCAAGGTGTGGGACACACCATGGCAGGAGGGGAAGCTGCTCTTGGGGCCCTGAATGCACTAATAGGCCTCAGGTGCCCTGACTAGCTTTACCCACTGCTCGTTCGCCCAGGAGCTTTATCTGTGCTCAGGTCTGGGCACTCCGGTTGTTGTCTGAACTATGTTGTAGGTTTGTCTGTGTCTACTCCTGGGTGGACTTCAGCCCTGACATGGCCTTTGATGGTGACTGGACTGTCAATGGAACCTTTTGCAACCCTTGCTCTGCTCACCTGCTTAGATGCTATGGGACTATACCCCAGTCTGTGAGGTTACTGACAGAGCTGTGGCCAACCTAAGCTTCTGGCTAGCCTTCCTTTGTAGAGAAGCCCTGCTCTTGCTGTTCCGTTACAAGCATGCCAGTTGTCTGCTGCCTTGCTACTTGGTTTTAATGTAGACTGTGCTTGCAGGATTGATGAAGCAGCATCGCTCCCTGGCAGCTTCTTGGAGGCTCAGTATGTGTTCTCTCTGCCTCTGCTACAGCTTTAGAGCAAGTTTGAGGGTATTCTCACCTGTCTGAACCAGTTCTTATTCTTTGCTATCACTACTCAAGTTCTTCAACTCCTTCATCTGGTCCAAGATGCCAAAGAACCAAGGAAAAAATGAGCTGGATAATGGGGAAGAAAAAGTCACTGCACCAAAGGCTGAAGCATGTATGTAATACCAAGGAAATAATGATCCTTGGTTATAGATATTGAAGTAGAAAGAGATTTAAATTCAATCCCTACCTCTGCCTCTAGGCCTACCTATGTGTTTTCTTTGTTGGCAATGTCAGCTTAAGAAGTTCCCACCCCCTCACCACAGATAAATGAATGAATTCAAATGAACTTGTCTTACCTGAAGTGTTTCTTTTGGCTTTGAAGTGAAGGGAGGGCTCCTGTCTTAGCTAGTTCTGTGTTGCTCAGACCCATGGTCCATTGTGTCTTATCTCAGAAGACTATCTTTAAATGGAATCATTTCAGTAATGGAGTTTGACATGATTACACATGCAGATGTAGCTGTACAATTAAGGGCTGATAAACTGAAGGGTTTGAAAAGAAAGGAGCCACAGTTGAATGGAAACTTCTGAGCTGCTTTTTTTCCTAAAGAAAGCATGGATATTTAGATCCCTGTTTTGTCACTTTATCTTCTAATGCCTCAGTGTTGTGGCTGCAAAGTGGTGAGGGGAATCAGCTTTTGCTTTTTTGTCCTTTGATTTTACAGCAAGTTCTTACAGGCTAAGCTTAATATTTCTGGTATTTCTGTCCCAACAGAAATTACACTCTGATATCCTCATTTATTATTGGTTGTTCAGAGTTAATTTAGCCTTTCCTCTTGAAAATAGGCTAGCTTTTTTAACATATGCTGCTTTTTGTTGTTTGCTTTCCTTTATTTCCAGCAAAATTGCAGCTGGCTCTTCGTTCTGATGTACTGTCTGGTTTCTTCTGGTGAAATTCCAAGAAAGGAAGCTTTTGGGACAGAGTTCTACAGTCCTTTCATTTTTGAAGTATTTTTGCATGAATCTCACCCAGTTTGCAAGGGGACAGAAGCCTTTTAGTCCAGAACAAAATTTCCAGTCCTCCTTTTGACTCACAGCTTTATTAAATCTTCTTCATCTGGTAGCCTCCATAAAAGTGAGCTCTCCCAGACACATGAATTTTCTGTTTGTTTCTCCACTGAGTTTGAAAGGTAGGTAGATGTCTCTTGCTGACCCTGGTTATTGACACCAAGGAGCTGTGAACTCCAAGAGCAAGAGGAGAAAGGAACAGTGCCGGAGAAGAGGTTTTCATTGCTACTAAATGCTACTAACAACCTGCATGAGTGTCCCTAAATCAGCTGTCCTAAGATTTAAACTGTCCTTCAGCATGTTGGCTTGTATTCATTGCTTTGATAACATCTTAAAACTGTGCTAATGTGGTTTTATTCATGGTTAAGTGAGGGACTAAGTAGACTTCTAGGGCTCATCTCCTTTAGGGACTACTCCATGGGGTCTGCTATACCTGTGTAAACCTGCAGTGGATGCATGCAAGGCACCACGCTCATGTTTGCAGGGTGTATTAATACACATCACAAGCAATTTTCCATTGCTGGGGACATCGCTGCCCTTTCTCTGTACAGGCTTCCGTTTCAAAACGTATTTGTTGTCTGTGTTGGCCAAAAATACTTTTCCCAAGAGTCAGTCTTTTTTTTTTTTCAGTAGTGAGGTTTTATTTGATTAGTTGTCTGCTCCGCGCATGGTTCACAGATCAGGAAGGAAATTGCATAGGGCTGAAATAGGCAGGTGCATGCATCGGTAATGGACTGTAGCCAGTTGGTGCCCTTCATTTGTACGTAGCCGACTGTGGGGGCTGGTTGGTTTGCAGAGAAGTTAATTCCGTGGTTTGGTCACCTCGCTGTGGCTAGCGATGACACCCGATGGGGAAGAGCGGGACTGCGCCTGCAGAGATTTTTCACGGGAGCACAGAGCAGGGATTTTGAGGTGCTCTGTTTTCTAGATGTTTAAAGTACTTGGCTTGTCTTTCTCCAGGCTTGACTGATTCTGGTTACCAGCCACACAGATGTTACGGAAAGCTGTTGGCATCTGTGTTCTGTGTTGCTGTTTGGAAGTCAGTTCTTGAAGGCATTTGGTTGTGTTGGAGAGAGTTGCCACAGCAGGAACTTTGTGCACAGGAAGAAGATGTATATTTTGCTTAATAGGTGCAAAAATTGCTCCTGTCCTTTACTAGACACTTTTGGCTCCTGCACAGAGGTTAACAGCACTAGCCCTGCACAGTCCTTAAAAGCAGCCTCTGGGAGTGCAGAGTCTGCAAGATCGGGGGGCTGAGGGTGTGTGTGTGTGTGATGATATTCATTATATATAAAAAATAAATGGACCCCTTTACCCATAACAAGAACCAAACCATCTTTCTCCAGCTCCAACTTCATAGCATCATCGTTGTTATCCTCCTTACCTGCATCCTTTCCTTCCCATGCTTCAAAGCACAGGTTATGACTTAGATGCAGGCCACGAGCAGCAAAGTGCAGTGTGCATGTCAGAGGCAGTATCATGACAGCTGTTCCACAGTAATGTCTGTGGGGGACCTCCTACATTCAGATAGAAACCTGCACTTGGACAGTTACAACAGATCACCTAGCATGCAATAATAGGAGGTCAATTAGTCCCCCTTCCACATTAAATTGATTGTCCAGACCCAATGGGACTCCAGTGGTACAGGGCTCTGTGTTGTAAGGCTAGTCCTGGTGCAGTTTGTGCTTAAATGAGGACAAAAATCAGAGGACCCCACTGACTGGAACCTAGCCAATGTTATTCAAATCTACAAGAAGGGCATAAGGGAAGACCCAGGAAACTACAGACCTGTTAGTCTAACCTCAATACCTGGAAAAAACATGGAGAAGATCATACTGGGTGTTATCAAAAGGCATTTAAAGAACAATGCAATCATCAGGCACAGTCAACATGGGTTCACAAAGGGCAAGTCCTGTCTAAATAATTTGATATCCTTCTATGATAAGGTCACTCACCTACTGGATGAAGGGAAGGTGGTGGATTTAGTAAGGTTTTTGATACTGTCCCTCACAGCATCCTTCTGGACAAGTTGTCCAGCTGTGGGATGAGCAGTGTGCTGGGTGAAGAACAGGCAGAAGAGCAGGGCTCAAAGGGTTGAAGTGAACAGGTCTACATCTGGCTGGTGACCGGGCACCAGCGGTGTTCCTCAGGGCTCAATTCTAGGGCCAGTTCTGTTCAATATTTCTATCAGTGATCTGGGTGCAGGAGTTGAATGCATCATTAGCATGTTTGTTGATGATACTAAACTAGGAGATGCTGTTGTCTCTCTTGAGGGGCAAGAGGCCCTGCAGAGAGATCTGGATAGATTGGAGCACTGAGCAGTGATTGATTAGTGACAAGAAATTTAACAAGAACAAATGCCAGATGCTGCACCTGGGATGGAGTAACGCCAGGCACAAGTATAAATTGGGAGAGGAGTGGCTGGAGAGCAGCCCTGCAGAAAGGGACCTGGGGGTGCTGGTGGGCAGCAGGCTCAATAGGAGTCAGCAGTGTGCCCTGGCAGCCAAGAGGGCAAACCGCATCCTGGGGTGCATCAAACACAGCATCACCAGCCAGTCACAAAAGAGGGGATTATCCCGCTGTACACAGCATTGGTGCAGCCTCACCTTGAGCGTGCAGTTCTGGGCGCCACAATTTACGAAGGATGTGAAGGTCCTTGAATGCATCCCGAGGAGGACAACAAAGCTGGTGAAAGGGCTGGAAGGCATATGTCCCATGAGGAGCAGCTGAGGACTCTGGGTTTGTCTAGTTTGGAGAGAAGGAGGCTGAGGGGTGACCTCATTGATCTCTACAGCTTTCTGAGGAGGGGATGTGGAGAGGGAGGTGTTGATCTCTTCACCCTGGGATCCAGTGAGAGGATGCATGAGAATTGTTCAAAGCTGCATCAGGGAGGTTTAGACTTGACATTAGGAAGCATTTCTTCACCGAGAGGGTGGTCAGACGCTAGAACAGGCTGCCTAGGGAGGTGGTCGATGCCCCATGCCTGTCAGTGTTCAAGAGGCATTTGGACAATGACCTTAGTAATTTGCTTCACCTTTTGGTCAGCCCTGAATTGGTCAGGCAGTTGGACTAGATGATTGTTGTAGGCCACTTCCAACTGGAACTGTTCCGTTCCATTCCATTCCATTCCATTCCATTCCATTCCATTCCAAAATTCCACCTGTATATGAAGCACATTCAGTAGCTTTGCAAGTAGCCTACTTTCTGGTCTTGTGTTTGAAATCTTTGTTGAAATGGAAATCCTCAGGACCAGTCACGTGTGAGGCCAAATAAAATGCCCTTTGCAGAGCCTGACATCACCTTTTCCACAGGTAGTGAAATCTTCATCTTCCAGTGTATGTCTCCATTTCGTTGAGTGGGTAGCACCGTGAGACTTTCATTTGACTCTAATGTTTATCTTTGTCACCGATGTTTTGTATTTGTGTATCTGTCCTTTGCCAATTAGTTCCATTATGCTGTCCAATTTTGGATCATATTCTGACCATGTATCTCTCAGGCACATTATCACAAATTATCTTTCTGATAATTTACCTTTCATTTACCATCTTTCTCTCATTCTTTTAAGAACATTTTACATTGTATTTCAAATAACTCTTAGTATTTATTCTCCCAGTTCAAGCCTAGTGTTCAATGGTGTTCAAGTTGCTCAAGTTGTCTATACACACTCAGCTTGCAAAAATCTCCTTTAGTCCTATATGCAAATTAATTTACCCTGCTGCTTTCTCCCTCCTCCAGATCACTGATGATGTTGAAAGATCTTTTTCAGTACACACCTTCTCCTCAATTAACACACTCATCTGTCATCTTTGTTATTGGTCTTTTAGTCATTTGCTTTTCATCTAACTGCTGACAGCCACAGCAATGTGAACCCATACTTCAGACCAAAATTTTGGGGAGATCCCATATCAAAATCTTTCCATAATAAACTAACTCAGTTTATAAGTTAAATTTTAATAGTTCATTCTTCACTGTTGCTTGAGTATGAATTCCTTGTGAGGAATCAACTCACCTAGCTGCAACACAGAGACAGAAAAGATTGTATTGAATCCTAAGGTCATAAATTAAGTATTACAAACCTAGAGACAGTATTACAGGCTTGAATAAATTTTACACAGACTTTGGAAAACAGTTCAGAGAAAGAAACTCCATCCAGCAATGAGCCAGAGGAATACTAAAGATTTAAGTCATTGAGGAAAACACTGTGTGTTTCTCTAGACTTACAAGCTAGCAAAGAACAATTGCTCTTAATACCAGTTTCAAAATAAAACCACGATGATTTCAAGACAGCAGCAGATTTCTCCTCAGAAGTACTGCGTGGAGTGGTTGAAGCTACCATCATCCAGCTAAGTTCAGTGTTTACCAGAGCTTTTTTAAAGCACAGCTAGTGAAACACACAAGGAAGCTCATGAGCACAATTAAGAAGAAGAGCTAGTGAAAAATTAGATTGTTGAAACAAGCATCAAAAGCAGCAGATTGCCCAAAGCATCTTGTGGGGAAAAGCTAAGGAACCTGAGAACCCCTGGAAAGTGAAAGAGCTGAGAGATGATGTGAAAGATGCTGGTGCTTTCTCTGAGCGTAATAAAGAGTTTGGAGGAGATAATTGAGTATAATACCAGATTATGTTTTAAAAACAATGTGTTCCAGTAAGGGAATCTTCCCTCCTTTTCTCCCCCACCCCGAGTCTAATGTACCAAGAAGTGATGTTTATGGTACACTGGAAGGTGGCTGGCTGAGTATTTTTCTTGAATTTCAGTGAGAGGATGGGAAATATTCAACGATTCTTGTGAAAAAACCCAGTGGAGACTTAGACCTCCAAGTACTCAAAGGATTAATTTGAGTCCATAAAACATGAGAAGAATATTCTCTAGGAGTAGAAGATTTAAACTTGAAGGGAGTTGAGATTTAGATTTGCAGGCAACAAAATCATCAATCTGTGAGAATACTCCTGGAGTACCTTGTAAATGAGTACAACTTACAACTTCAAATACAGAAATGAAGCATTTTAAAGGACAGGAAGATGGTCAGGGAGCTGGAGGAGATATATAAGTCTGCAGGCCTCTACATATGCTGTAGAGTTGTACAGTGTCTTCATGGAGTCCACAGAGCCCTTTAACTGGCAGACTGAAAGCTGTAGAAGGGAGTACCTACAGGGTCACGAGTTCTTGAAAGAAGTGAGATTTCATCTCTGTGTGTCTGAACCCCTTACCTTCTGGCATTCAAAAACACCCTTGATTTCTGATGGTATCTCAGATGCCTCAGATAGATACCCGTGAGTACTTTTCTCTGTGCCAAAAATGCAAGGATGGAAACATCTGAAATAAGCGTGAGAGGTGTTTCCTAAGGTGTTGTGATGCATTGTGGAAAGAGGAAATGTAACACCATATATTCAAATCTGTGCCATGGGACTGTGCCTTTGCCCAATAAATTGCCTGTTCAGTGGCTGCCAGAGAGCATCATGCAACCCACCTCTTCCCTCAAAGTAACATGAATGGCTGGATCTTCCCCCACATCATCATCGTGGGGACCAAGATTGCCTCTCAGTGACTCTTGAGTAAACAACCTCAGTTTACAAGTAAAGCAGAGAGACTGTGTTTGATTGCCTTGGAAACATGGAAAGCTCACCTCTCTTCACTATTCTCTCTCATTCTTTTCCTGCAATTTTCTGGCCAAATGGCATTCTTTGCAATAGTTGTGCACCTCACTGTCTGCAACTAACAGGTGGAACAATTTGATCTCAGTAAACAATTATTTTGCTGGTGCGCAAGAAAAGAGCAGAGTCTAGCTCCCTGAGCAGTGCTACCTGTGCAGGGAGAACAGAAGAAAAAGCACCAAGAATTATTTTAGTCAGTCAAGTCAGCAGACCTGATACATGGAGGAAATCTGTTGGGCAAGAAAATGTGATTTAACATAGCCAATTTTCTAAGTATAACTTCATTTAAAAGACAAAAGAAAGGTTGGTCTCTCACTATCATGCGCAGAAGAGAGGCAAACAGTATCCAGCCTCTAACAGGAGGAAGGTTGAAGGAGCCTGTGACTGCACATCTGCTGAGGTAGACAGCTAGACAAGCAGATATGTAGGTTATACGTGCAATCTCTGTACACATGCATGTGCCCACACACGTCTAACTGACATCTATATAAATGTATGGTAAGCATGTATGTGCATGCGTTGACCTACAAATGAATGTACATGAATGCAAACACTCAGGTCAGATGTAGCATGAACATTTTCAACCTGTTCATGTGTGGTCAAATTTGTGGAAGCTGCTGCCATTGCCCTACCTATATGCTCAGGTGCATACCACTTCTTTTATGTATATGATCACACCCCGTGTGCGCTTTGTGGGAAATACGTTCCAGAGGATGCTGTTTGTGGGGAAACCCTTAAGCAGTTATTTGCTGGTTTCTTTGACTCCAAGTCTTTTCCCCATTTGCACAAACCTGGAGATACAAACTTATTTGACCTTGGTCAATCACAAAACAGCTCAGAGGTGCTTTTCTGAAAATACACAATATCTGCAGTTTATTTTTCAGTTTGGTATGAGGGGGCAGGGGTTGTTCAAGCACAGGTTTTTTCTTAGACATGCATCCCATGGACGACTCAGGGCAGAGAGTCTCTAGTCCTTCACCAGTCGGTAGATGTGATGCTGGGCACCATGGTCACTAGTTGACACCTCAAAAACATATGCTATGCACAGCAAGGTCTCCTGTGTGTCCCTGTTTGTCACAACCTAGACAGAAAAGGAGAAGAAGCTGAGATGGCAACTGCTGTTTCTCTGCTTACATATTCCAACACATTTAACATAGAGCAAAAACTCAGTAATACGCAAAGAACAGAGAAGCACAGGAATGATACACAGCTTGGCCACCACAACCCGCAGCCTGTGTGCCCACACACGCCCAAGCAAAGCACTTCCACAGCATCAGGACTACAATGCAGTGAAGAGACAGAGAGGTAAGCAGCGTCGACTGTGGAGAAAAGAAAACTGTGACCAAGTAGGGGCCACGTAAGTGGAAGCAGGTCCACTAGGTCCTCTACTCCCCACCCCCTGGTGTTGCAGATTTCAGCAGAAATAAGGTGTTTCACAGAAAATCTTTTTGCTCTGTTTGTTGGGTAGAGAGGCCACCTCCTGTCGCACATCCACTCCTGCTCACGTATGTGTTGATATATCACAGCCATGAACAGTTCTTTCCCTCCATCTGCTCCTTGCTTGTCAATGGTAGACACAGGCCATGAGGATTATAGAATATAACTTATTTTACAGGAGACTTACAGGTTTGACTCCGTTATGCCTCCCATTTCAGACACTGTAGATACCAGGAGAAAGATGGCTGCTACACTCATGCATTCTTACAGAAACCCTTTTTCTTCCATTTCTTTTTCTATGGTCCCTCAGGAACCTTAGCTTCTCTGCAATGTGACTCAGTGTCAGCAGCATGGTGCTGGAACAGTGTTGTCCTAATTTCAGAAGCACGCACTGCCTACACTGCACAGCAGGGACAAGCGAAATGCTGCACCCCGAGCTCCTAGCTCAGCTTCCCTCTCTCTGTCACTGCACAACTTTGCACGTTCTTGTCATCTGAGTTTGTGCCATAGCTAAAGCTTCAAGCAGTTCTCTCCTGCAGGAGGAGATACATTTTTATCAGCAGTCGCACTGACTCAAATGCAGAAGAGAAACATACCAGCTGGAGGCTTGAACTGTACCAAAGCCCAACCATTCTTGTGAAAACAGAAAGAAAATAGCTGTTTTCAAACTTGCTTAGTAATTTTACCAGACTGATTTTGGTCTAATCTCTTTTCTTTTCTTACTTCGTGATAGGGTTTGTAGCTGAACTAACGCTTCTCCTTTCTTCTGCAGGCTGTTGTGAGTTATATACATCCAGGTGTGGTAAAGCACCAGGACCTCTTCTGAAAAATGGGCTCTGAAACCTTAGAGGGCTACATCCAGAGCAATGCACAAAGCAAGATAAATCATGCTTGTAAGATTAGGGGTATCTCAGCTCATGAAAGGGTCTAGAAAAAAAATAATAATTAGACTCGCCTCAGAAGTTGGTAGTGGGGACTGAGGACTAGCAGCATGCCTTGCATTAAGCATGACCATTTTTCAGGTTCCCACTGGGGACTAGGAGGGTAGAAAATGCTCAACCTGCTGCTCAGGGAGCAGGACTGCAAGGCAATATATAAAAGGCTGTGCCAGCACCTACACGAGACATGCCTCTGTCTGACAAGAGAAAGGGATGGACATGAGATTACTCAAAATGTAAAGCCCCAAAGGGTTTTTTTGTCATAAATTTAACTATATGACAACTTTGTTCATATAATTTATAGCAAGCGCTGGCCTGACTGAGGAATGAAACATGCAGAAAGCAGTTACAGTGTTTCTCAGTATGGATTACAGCACACAGGCCATCCATCTCTCTGTCCCTGCTCCCTTCATGCTTTTGTTCATCTAAAAATCTCTTAGCATTTATACTTCTCTTTTCTTAGATCTTAGTACAAACATGAAAAAGTAAAGCCTCCTAAAGCCCTGTGAGGTATATTATTAACCTTGTGTTTTATAGCTGAGGTACCTGAGCCACAAAACAGTGAAATGAGTTGCATGAAGTCCCCCAAGATTTCCAGAGGATGGAATGAAGACCACTTGATTTCCATTCTTTCATACAGCCTCTAGCATTTCTTCTACTTACCCAACCTCAAGTTCTCTGGACAAAGATCTATCTGTGACACATCTTGTAGAGGCAAGCACAGAACTTAGTCCATTAGGAAAATCCACCTTTTAAGCTGTCTTTGCCCTCTTACCAAATTTAGGCTGCATCCGAGCCTGGAAAGGCTCCTGGTATAACATAGACACTAATGCAAATCAAGTTGCTGTAGCCTTGCAGTACTGCCTTACTTAGAGGTTGCAGTGATTCATGAAGGTGTCACAGAGCTTCCCCCAACATGTCCCTTCCTTTATGTGCCTCCATATTCTTTCCAGGTTCAGGATTGTCCTGAGGAAAAACTTTTTTTTTTTTCCTACCTGGTCAGTGAAGAGCTCTTCCCATGACAAAATTGTATATCCACTTAACAGTGTTCTTGGGTTTTTTTACCTTGCAAAAAGGGCCAGGGCACAGAAAAGACCTCAATGTTTGTCCAATAGTGGAATGAACATTTCCTTCACTGACTTTTGCATCTTTGTCCTTTCTTTATCTCTCTGCCTTGTGACTTCTCCCTTTATCTGTCTTTTTTTCTCTTTCTTAGTCAGATCTCTCAAATTCTTCTGCTGCTTCTCTGCATGAGTTACTATCTCTACAGCTCCATAAATGGTCTTGAGGTGCAATACACATGAGAGTTACTAAATTCAATTAGATGCTGAGCTGTAAAAGGAAATCTGCTTTGAGTCACAGCAGTGAACTCCTGCATGGGGCTTACATGTTTCCAAGCTCCAATGAAAACAGTTGAAAGTCCCACCTGTAAGATAGTAAAGTTCTCCAGCACACTGTTCATCATATACTTCTCAGGAAGGTGCTTGAGTTTATGAATGAAGTTTATCATGTATTCGCAGAGAGGGGAACGGTGAATGCGATAGGAATAGTGTCCATTTTCATAGCGTGCATACTCTGTCTGCAATGTAAAACATAAAAGGGGCATATGGGACTAACGTTGTCACATTAGAAGCATTAATCACATAAAGGGACTCAGAACAGAAAAATTACAATGTCATTTTCAAGTCATTTTACTAACAGTAATGGGCTGATTAATCATTCCTCTACAGTACTACGCACCAAGGTCAGTCTCCTTGAGCCCTCTGATTTCTTTGTCTTGACTTCTTTTTTCTTTAGAACAGTGACTTCCAGCTTATGAGTGGCAAACGGCCAAGGAGCTGTGAAAGGTAACTAAGAGGAGTAGACCAATTGTCAGCTATACCATGGTCTGTATCTCTACTGGAAAAATACTAGGCGTGGATAAACTGAAGAAGTTAAAAACTGCTCCTTTAGCAAAATCAGGAAGCTCCTTGTAATGATGGTAATCATATGCTTCACAGCTGGAAAGGATTAAAGCCTCCTGGTACCTGTGAAAGAGAACATAGTATCTCTGCTCCCCCTTAGGAGAGGGTCTGGCCAATGTTACACAGAGGGATTTTTTTGTTCAAATCCACATCTTAGTTCCTGCATATTTCATCTTCCTGCTGAGGCTGATTCTATTATTTCACAGCAGACCTTTAAATGCCCATTACCTCCTTTCACCTCAAGAGCTTGGTCTCCTTTCCTATGCACCCTGACACCTTTCTTTGCCCTATCTATCCCATCATGCAAATACTCAACCAGACTTCAGGCATGTCTATCATATGACTAGAGGCAGGTCTGGGAGAAGGATGTAGCTTGAATTTGCTGACACGAGAACACCTGGTGTTCTGCACACAGCCACTCCTCCAGCATCTAAAGGCTCCTTGAGAAACGGAGCAGTAGGAAGCAGGTCGGAGCAGCTCTCTTAGAAGCTTAATGTGGTATCAGGAAGAATTTCTTCATGCCAGTTATATGCATAATTATGCAGCTCCACTGTTGCTTGAGCTGTAAGTGTACAAGCACTAAGATAAACCTCATAAAATCATAAGATTATAGTCTGTAAACTATTCCAGTCTATTAATTAATGGCCATAATCTTTAAATGATCTGTTTAAAAACACTTACGAGAGTGAGGTGTTGCCTATTTGCTTTCACATTTCTGGACTACAAAATAAGGCTCCAGGTTTCCTAGCTTTTCTTCACTCCCCAAAAAAACCCCAGAGAATCACCAAAGCTGGGAGTCTTACATATTCACATCTTCAGCAACTGAGATTTAATGAAAAATATAGCAAGCACTACCAGACCTTCAATGAAGTCCTGAGACAAGGCCATGTTTCAGGCTGGAGCAATCTTACAGTTGCATGTCTCAGAAATAATAATCTATGGCATCCATCTCCCTGACAACAAGCATGGGATATATTTTGCCTTGAGATATACGCAAGATGCAAATACTTGAAGTGACAAGACAGCAGCCAGAGAGAACCTTGCACCCAGTATCTGCTCCCTACCTCCACTTTCTCCACGACCTGCTTTCCAAAGGAACATACTTTGGTGGAACAGGTAATGACCATGTTTTCTGGGCTCTCATATTGGCTGGAAACGCCATAGAAAGATCTGGATTCATCTTCAATATTGGTGTTCAAATCAGCCTGCCAAAAAAAAAAAAAAGGCAAGAAAAATAGATGGTTATCAATAGATGGTTGTGGTGTTTTTTCACCATTACCTAAAGGGGTCTTGCGTAGCCAAGACTTTAAGGTATTGGAGCGTCCAAATCTCCTTAAGCAGATCAATGTGCATCAAGCAAGCAGGGGAAATCTGAAGAGTATGCACTGAAATTCAGTTCCCGCTTCAGAAAATGGTGGTAGGGATTTGCATAAACATTGGGGAAATCTGGTGGAATATCCTCCTAACGTTAAAAACATATGACACAGCACCTTGCCTTAGCTGATATTTACCATAACTGAACAGTGCCGGGACAGCATGAAGGTACTCACAAAGCATGTGGAGTGTAGATGGGAGGGCACTATAGAGACAGAACAATGCAACAGACAGGGCAGACAGGTCTGCCTCACTAAGGAGGAAAAATAAGGGTACAGCACTGTAATAAAGCTTTTGCACCCTGGATAGGCAGGTAAGAGACAAAACAGAGAGAAGGAATGTGAGTAAATACAGTCATTAGGCTCGGGTACTGTGATATGAAGAATGTAAGTAGACAGGATGCAATATAAGCGATGGAGGTTGCTGATGGATCCAGCCGAGTTCCACCCAAATACAAACCCATCTCCGTTAGCAGCCACAGTTTTCAAATGTGGGTGCCTAAGGTTGGCCGACTGAAACCTCATATTGGGATCCAACTCCTAAAAATCCTGGTTGTCTGAAGCTTCCACCAGGGGTCATTCAAACCACACTTATGAAAAGGAGAGGCGGTTCCCTTAAGCTCTGAAAACACAAAGGTTTGTGTGGGAATGCCCAGATCGGCTTCCTGCCTTTCAAAACTACAAGGGTAGAGCTTCTCTGTACTCCACAAGCCCAGGTGCGAGCTTACATCAGCAGAAAAGCAATGGTCAGTTCCCATAGGCTACTTCAGACTATTCTACTCTTCCTGCTGCACTGAGGGAAACAGGAAACTGAATAAAGTGTATTCCTGTTACAGGGGATACAGTGTGAATAGGGCTGCATTAGATGCCACTCTAGCATGGTTTTCTTGTCCGATGTCAGTGAAGGTTTTTTATCTGAGATCTAGAGCAGCACTTAGGACAGGCAATGCTAGCCTTGGAACCGGACCACCTCAATAATGAATCCCCCTTTTCTATTCCGTACAAAATACCTGTCTCTCCTCTGCCATGAGATAATAGTGTTAGCTTATTTCTCTTAAGTAGCAATTTCACAAGAGGTTTAAGTCAATCTAGAAAGTGCCAGTCCAGCCTTCTCCCCATCTGTAGCCACACAAGCACACTGCTGCCTTTGTGCCACCATTAGCAATTGTACGATTCTGTGGTTAGCCAGATAAGAGAGCTGACCTCAGCCAAAACTATTTTTTTTTTGTGGTTTTAGGTTAGTTTTCAGTCAGACAAGAAAGCTCACTTGGATCCCCACAAAGCTGCAAGAGCGGGAAGAGGTGAGAACACTCACAAAAGCTGAGGGCACAAAGAATGCCTATTTTGGTAGCAACACATTCTCAGGTTGGCTTGAGCCTCTTAGGAAACTGCACCTCAAAGTTGTAGCCTGATAACACCAGGCTGATCCTGACACCCAGAGAGAGCAGTCTTAATGTCCCAGAGCGGTTTTTGTCCACTCATTCCTCCTGTACTGGCACAAACGTTTCTGTAGTTGTATTACACTAGGAATTGCTCAGCTAGTTTTCAGTAGGATCGGTTCCCTGACCTGATTTAGAAGTACTTGTGTGCGTTCAGACAAAGAATGTGTTGGGAGAACGGGCAGCAATGGGGAAAGCAGAAGGCAGGACTGCTTCTTCTAGTGAATACTGGGTTTGAGTAACTACAGCAGTACCTAGTAACCTTCTAGAAGCCACGCTTTGTTGTCATTCCTTTCAAGTTAAAAGTTTTGCTCCTAGACAGTTGACCTGGGCCATCTCTGTACCACAGCACTCACCAGCAGCTCCCATCACACAGAGTTACTGCCACAGAAGAATTCATCATTTTGCCAACAGTGATGCCAAAAGCACTAGCAAGAAAAGCAGACATATAATAATGTACAGTATTTCCATTCAGTCCAGTTCCCATGGCCATTCAACTTGCCACTTCAGATGGGTGAAGGAGGAGGTGGTAAAGGAAATAAAATAAACCATTGCCCCGTTTATTTCAGAAGACCCAGTTCCATTTTCCACTTAGCACAACACTGGGGCATTGCTGCCACTCTGCCATTGTGCACACATATTACCACCTAGAGAAAAACTACCATCTGCATTAGATAAATGATGCCACAGAAGATTCAAGCAAACAAACCAATAAAATCCAGTCACTGTGTTATTTTTTTTTAAGTACAAACTCAGAAGCAAGTGAAAGATAGATTTAGGATGGGTTTTTCATGAAGTACAGTGGGCAATGCATCACCTGGGGTACCTCCTAGACTAGCAGCTGTAGCATTCAGATAATTCTAGTGGGACAAAGATTCAGTCCAGGCAAGATGACAGAATGTTCCAATGTTCCCATCAATATTGGCAGCATTAGGGATGGACATACAGCCTTCACCCTGCTCTTAATGGAAAGCGTAACAGCACAGTATTTAAATACATGATCATAAATCACTCTTCAAAATTACTGTGTTGTTTCCCACAGTTTCTACAAAAATCCTTAGCAGTTGTACTGTCTTCACCACAGATTATGGGTGAAAGAAAGTCCTCTTGTCAGAATGGCTTGCCTTTGTCTCTATGACTCCCCCTTTTGTAGAATCCCTCCCTCTGAAGTAGCGACAGATATTGAGCCCTTGTGAATATGCTTGGCCCTACATGTGTAATACAAATTCATACCAGTTTACACCAGCTGTGCACTCATCCCTTTATGTTTTCCTAAATTTGTCATCTCCTGCACACTATATATTCAAAAGCATCCTCTGATTTACCAGGAGATAGTTGTACAAAGCTGGCAATTATTTTATTCTCTTGTTTGCTTCTCCTCAGAAGACAGCTTCACAAAACAATTTATCCAGCTGAATAGGTTTCTGACTTCTCTTAACAACTTATCCCTTTTTGCCCCCATAGTTTTCTGTCTCCTCACTGAGCTGAAAACAGATTTGGGCACACGTGTTAAAATATATCAGCAAAACAACTTGGGTTTAAAACGTTTTTAAAAATCATTTTACATCATTCACATTTGCACCACTGAGATAGTGATAACTTTTGTACAATACTTGGAAACAACAGCTGGAGGAAGACTGGAGGCTTTTACATTGTCATGACCACCTAAGTGACTGTAATGCAGCATTATGCTCCGATGGTTTGTCTACACTGGAGTAGCGTATGTGGGCAAATCCAGGCTAGCTTTAACCTGGTAGCACAAGTATTAATAGAAACAAGGCACAGGTATTACAGACAATCGTAATTCGGGTTGCCAAGTGAATTATTACGGTCATGCTGAAGTCCTTGCTATCAAATTTTCTCCAGTATACTTCTGCAGCTACTTTGTTTGCACCACAAATGTACATGTATTAGAGAGTAGCAATGCTACTGTATTCTGGTTTAGGTTTTTATTGAGTTACTGTAATACTCATTTACATGTCAATGCAACTAACTGTATTGTTTATTTGACCCATACTCCAGCTGTCTGAATAAAGATTAATTCCTTCCCTTCTCCAAAGAGGAACTAGACTAGGAGTCCTTCACAATATTTTTCAGCTATTTTCCTTGGGGGTGATAAACACAATGTATGGACCCAATTCCGCTTTTCCAAAGAAATTGTCCCACTGAGTCAAAAGAACAAAAGGTCAAGGCTACAAAAGCTTGGTCGGACCACTGCTACATAAACATAGCAGAGGCCCTCACTGCAGAACCAGACAAACATTTTCAGGGTCTCACTAGTAAAGTTAAGGTTACATTCCCCTAAACTCTTAATGGCGAATTAAAAAATAAGTGCAGTCAATATAACACAAAGCAGAGAGATGCTAGTTCCACTTCATAAGAAAAGCTTCACTAGCCCTAAGAAGCCACTCTAGCTGCCTCCACAATTTGGCAAGTCTCCCATCAAATGACCAGACTGTAAGATTTCACAGCTAGTTAACATCTAATTAATCAACATTAAAATATTTGGCAGTAGGAAAAATTATGGCAATACTATTTGAATTAAGCCGTTGTTGCCATTCACTAACATTATGTACAATCAGGTTCCTCGAAACCCCGTTGCAGTGAAGCAAAGGGGTCATGTTGAAACTCCCTGACGTTTACACTGCACCTTTTATTCTAAAGTATGTCCCATATTATGGGCTAGGACTGTCAGACATGTCCTAGGGTGGTCAGTCAACAAGAGCCGTGCACCCATCTCCTTCTGTCACCTCTGAAAATCTCAGCCCATAAATGTACACACACGGAATTTCTGCAACACCAGGGAACGACAGTAGCAGCTTCAGTTTTCGTTTGCAGGAGAATGGAGCTGTGGCACCTCGGATACTGCTGGCCTTACAGTTACAGCTTATTTACTTACAGCTGCTGGTTCCCACCCTCTTGTGGAAGTTACTGCCCCAGTACCAGAGATTATTTAGCATACACATATCTGCTCTTGAATTATCTGCAACCTGGTTTATTCATGTAAATTGAAAATGGCAATGGTGTACATGACAATGAGACCAAAGAACTGCTTAAGAGTAGAACTCCAGTCTGGTAGCTTTCCCTGATATGGAGATGTTTACCTCCTGAAGGGACACAAGGCAGAAAATTGAGGAAAAACACTGTTATCTGCCATAGCCAAATTAACTTCTAAATGTCAACTGGACACTGAGGTAAATCACTAACATAAGCAGTTAAACTTCCCATAATTGCACCAGGACAAAGTCATGCTGCACATCATGGGATCTCCAATGGCCAAAAAGGCTACTGCTTTTAACTTAACATCTAAAAATGCTACGGCCTCTATGCCTATGAGCTCCTCACAACATCTAGGCCATCAGAACTAGAAACCACATTGCTGCTTTGGAGAAAGGACTCTTTCTTTCTCTTCACTTTCAGAGTTTCTTTTTCTAAAGAAAACCTTGTGTCAAAGCACACCCAATCCCAGGATAAGCACCCAAGGGGAGCAGAGAGAGGTCTGCTTTACTCTGTCCAGTACATTCCATCCCACAAAGATGCAAGGGAACAATAGTGACTATGATGACTTAAAGGAAATTCATCTTCTCGGCACGTCATCAAGCAGGAAGGTTAATCTTCACTTTATAGTCTGGGAATGCATGGACTTGTTGAATACATAACTGAATGTGATTCAGACCTGGAGACTAGAACCTAGGTGCCTCAGCT
Source organism: Anarhynchus alexandrinus (assembly GCA_008711295.1). Classification (NCBI taxonomy): domain Eukaryota; kingdom Metazoa; phylum Chordata; class Aves; order Charadriiformes; family Charadriidae; genus Anarhynchus; species Anarhynchus alexandrinus. The sequence goes on along the minus strand of VUYV01000371.1, from coordinate 233,793 downwards.
CCTCACTGGCACTCACTGGCACTAGTATGTCCAACAACAAGTGAGATAACTCTTGAATGTGTTCATTACTCCAGCCTAGGAAGCCAAAGGAGACATAGTCAGGATTTAGGAAAGTCCATAGCCAATGGGGTGAGTTGCCTTGGCTCCCAGGGTCCTACTAGCCACTGCTAGCAACAGGGTGGGACTGCAGCAGGGGCAGCAACAGCAGCATTCAGCTGGTGGGGTGGTGTCCAGCACTCAAACCAGCTGTTCTCCGCCCCTTCAAGGGCAAAGGTAGAAGATCAAATAGATGAGGCATATTACAAGCGAAATCTGAGTCATGAGCCACCAACTGGATCATGCTTCTTTATCTGACAAAGTCAGGGTTATTGCTTTCTGTCCCAAGAAGTTCTAGATGCAAAAAGCTGTGCACAGTCTAGCATAACAGCAAACTGATGTGTCTGGGATGCGTTCAACTCACTGTGCAAGCTCAGTATCGATGACGTACTTGTCCAGAGCTTGCCTGATGACTTCCAAACGTGCTGAAACTACGATCACTGAGGTATCTGTGGTCTACATCTCAGAGGTCTACATATTGCATGCAAAAGAGCTGATCTGGCTGTTTTGCGGGAAACGTCTGAGATTTCCTCCTTTCCAGAGAAGTAAGCAGGATATTTAAATACCTACAAGACAAGATTTCTAGATGGAAAAGAAGGGTATTTGTTCAGGGAAGGGCATAGTAACCCTCAACAAGCTAGTATTACTTTTTTTTTTTTTTTAAATCATATTGGTGGTCTGAGTCTCTTAGCAGCTCTACTGAAAACAGCTCTGATGAGCTTGAGTGTATCAATCAACTTCGGCAACCCCAAGAAAGAAACACTTACAGAAAAGTTGGCATTGTGCACTGTCCTAACCATATACTAAGCGAAGATTTTTGTCTGATCTTTGGTGGGAGTGAGTTTCACAACTGATTACCAAGAAAGGCTTCATTCCCACTAGGACGAAGCTGTGAATCAAAATTTTTCTGAAAATCTTCACAAAGGGAAATGTGACCTCTGAGAATCAATCTTCAGCTTATCTGAGGCTTTGAAAAGCAACGACTGCACAAGAGTCCAAATGGCATTAAATACTGTGAGAAACCATAGCTTGCCGATATCTTGCACACAGGTCCCATGTGGTCAATGGAAAGGCATATGCTGAACAATTCTTTAAGAACAGTCCAAAACTTGTGCCACTGCAGCCTCAGCCTCCAAGAGAGGGGAAAGGGGAGAGTTTCTGAGCTAGCCAAAGACAGCAGAAGGCCTTGCCAATGGTATGGGTAGCTGCAACTTAGCAAGCCCCCCAGGACTGTGTTATTTGGACACCCAGCAGACAGCTTCCCACAGCAATTCAGTCTTTCAATCTGCTTTTTGCTGCCAACAATCTCTACACTGTTGAACACTGTGGGGAATAACTTTGGTGAAAGAAGGGCCATTGACAGAGTTCTCTTCATATAGCAGCATCTGGTAGGAGGTGGTGCTGGTGACTGCAGGTGAAATTAATGGGCTGTCAGATCCATTCTCAGAAAAAATGTGCAAAGATCATAAAACAGATCAAGATCAACATGAGCCAGGTACGTGCACTTGCAGCCCAGAAAGCCAACCATATCCTGGGCTGCATCAAAAGAAGTGTGGCCAGCAGGTGGAGGGAAGTGACTCTGCCCCTCTACTCTGCTCTCCTGAGACCCCACCTGGAGTACTGCATCCAGCTCTGGAGCCCCCAACATAAGAAGGACATGAACCTGTTGGAGCGAGTCCAGAGGACGGCCACAAAGATGATAAGAGGGCTGGAGCACCTCTCCTGTGAAGCCAGGCTGAGAGTTGGGGTTGTTCAGCCTGGAGAAGAGAAGGCTCTGGGGAGACCTTGTAGTGGCCTTCCAGAACCTAAAGGGGACCCACAGAAAAGATGGGGAGAGACTCTTTATGAAGGAATGTAGCAATAGGGTGAGGGGTAACAATTTTAAACTGAAAGAGGGTAGACTTAGATTAGATATTAGGAAGAAATTCTTTCCTCTGAGGGTGATGAGACACTGGAACAGGTTGCCCAGGGAAGTTTTGGATGCCTCCTCCCTGGAAGTGTTCAAGGCCAGGTTGGATGGGGCTTTGAGCAACCTGGTCTAGTGGAAGGTGTCCCTGCCCGTGGCAGAGGGGTTGGAACTAGATGATCTTTAAGGTCCCTTCCAACCTAAACCATTCTATGATTCTATAAAAATCTCTGTTGCTAGCTGCTAGTCTTGTTTGCTGCCTCAGAAGTGCCAAGGACAGAATGGACATGGAGACCAAATTATCATCTCCTTGCTCTGCAGGCAGTTTCTGCCAGGTCAGGATTGAAGGCATACAGTGGGCAGGGCAGGGTGCCAAGGGGAATTTGCACTGCTGCTGTTTTGACTGGATTTGCTTGGTACAGGAGAGAAGCCAAATGCAGGACAGCAGTCTTCAGCCCACCCCTTCAGCTCCTTCTGCAAAAGTATAATTCATTTACTGGAAAGAAAACACTCCGTGATGTTGCTGGTTCAGCTTGTCTATCACCGAGAAGAAGAAATTACTACATATATTCATCACTGGCAGGAAAGGTCTCCCAAGCAATTCCCCCGATCCATCCCTCTGCAGATGGCTGCTCTGGACAAAGTACTGCCTGTCCTGAATTTCTGGTTTGTCGTTTTCCTTCTGCCTTCCACCCAGAGTCTCACAACTTCTGAAAGCTTTAAGATGCAAGTGCACCATTATACTAATGTGCAAAGCCCTGAAAACGCTTCTACCCCAAACTATTAATAATGATGCATATAGAAGGAGTTCATGGGGAGAACTAAGTAACAGGTGGTAGAGATAATATTACACTGGAAAAGAGCAGAGCTGCCACTGCCCATGTGTTGGGAGGCTAATGTCTCACATTCATTGTCATGTGCTAGAATGCACTTGGAGCACAGAGAAATGTCACACAGATGTCATACACAATCCAAGTCCAAGAGTTAGTTCATTGTACCGGACTCCCAACGCCAAAATCAAGGAAGAATTGCAAACACTGCTCATGTTTCAAATTAATCAACTTTTAACTCTTAGCTATTGTATAAATAGTTTAAAGCACCACTGAACAAACGTGAACGTCTCTTTCTCAGTCACACTAGATCCTAAGTGCTATCAGTGATGTCAAGAAACCCCAGTCCTGGTGTTTTGAGTTAGGCTTCTGGTGCACAAAAGAACATCTGGTATACTGAATGCTTAGTGCAGTAATGGCAGGTTCCTGCCTCAGGTTCTTCAAGCCTAAAACTACATATATACATATCAACTTATCCGATACCTTGATTTTTTAAGTCTTTGTCTCCTGCAACCACCACTTCAATCCAGAACCTTTGAAAAATCAATCCTATCTTCATGTCTTAAAACACCATTTCAAGTATTTAACTCTACTCACCAAGTTCAAGGTTATCAGTAATTTTCTTTTGGATAATACTTTTATCCTAAAATGATGCTATAAATTCAACAGTGTGGTAATTGCTGTATCCAACACATCTTTGGACATCAACAGTATATTTGTATAGCTGTCCAGAGCAATCAGGCAGCAAAATGAAAAAGCACCCTAGCATATATTGTTACAGAGGTATAAAAATGCAGAGGGGGTATAAAAATCTCAGTTGAAATCTAGTTTTCTTCTGTTAATCTATTTTTAAAAATCACATTGCCTTATCTGTGAAAAGTGTTTATTGATTGGGGGGGTTGCACTATACACATCTATTGCAGTACACCAAGCTCAGGAAGTCCCATGACCCATGTACTGTGGTGTATTACAGGTATGGTTCACGTGCTTTTTTAAGTATAAGACTGCATTGCCACAATATTTCAGGCATGTTGGACACAAAATTTTGCAACAAAAATATTTGGAGTTTTCCTTAAATGGAGTTTTCCTCAAAAAAGTCCACATTTTCTGGAGCAAAAGTTTTTTTGAACTGCTTTAGTTATATTGCCTTAGAGATCCTGGCTGAAATCTTACAACAGGATTAATGTAAGTACTCCTGTGAAACACAGCGCAAATCATAAAAGTGCCCCAATCCTTTCTCACCCAGAATATGGCATCAGGAATGGTGTTTTCATCCCCCTACTACTGCCTACACTGAGAAACAAATACAAAACTGCAGGATTTACTTCTTAAAAGCCTTAGAAGCTTCCATTCAATCAATTACTTGACTTGTAAAATTACCATATTTGTAAGTGACAGCCTGTACTGTTTCCACAAATAAAACCTGATATTAACTCCAGATGGGATTCAACAATGCAAGGGTACCAAAAAAAAAATCAGAAAGTCAAAATGTTACACCAAGGCCAGAAATATCATTGTCTTTATAAGTGTACAGATGCAGAGCCCCATGACATCATGCATACATTGGAATAAACGTATTTCGAATGGTATTTCAAATCCTATGTCATACCTCTTTATGCAAGCCAAATTTCAGTGAGTTGCTACCCTCTGAACACCAGACACCTTATGTGGTCCCAGGAGTCCAACTTAATGACATCCCACCACATAAATCCTTCAAAAGCCTAACTTAGGTTGGTCTAACATGATGCGTAGGCCACGTTTATCCTTCTGCTATTAAAAAATAAACACACACAACGCTCAAACCCAACCCCACAAGCACAAAAACACACTAACAGTTTTGATCAGTAAAACCACAGTTGTGCTAGATCATAATTTCATTATGATTTCTCTCTCCTTAAGTCAAGGAATATGAAGCGTTTTATTCCCTCTACATAACGTCTCCCTCTAAGCTTTTCCTTTTGGTTCCTGAAACTTCCAAAGCACTTCAGAGTGATACCACACCAGAGCCAGTGCTCTTCACCTCAACATGAAGACTTTCCTGGGATCCCTACCCCCCAAGCAAGAAGCAGCTCTTGCAGCTCCTATGTTTCCAAGGACCATTTCTTAGAAGCTATTCCCTCCTACTCTTTTTCCTTTATTTTGTTACATCAGACTTCTGTTTCCTTTTCCAGACAGTTCTTAGTAGGGCAATCACTACGCAGATTTTGTCCTTCTCAGCAACGTGCTGCTGTCTGTCCCAGGTATTTCTCTTCCACCGGAACAGGGCTGGTCTTTCTGGTTCAACCTTCCTAAGCAGGCATTGTTGTACTCTGACAGAGGCTAATCCCATGAGGCGCCCAGCTCAGCAGCACAGTCTGTGGGTAGTAAAATTACGTGTCTCCAGGAATCACCAGTAACTAATGCTCTAAGCACCAGACGCTTGAAGGGCAGACTCCCAACCAACATTCTCCAATTCAGTTCTAGAAAGGCTAGGCTTGGGACAGCTGGGAAGTTGCATCTCAAGGCACTTAAGTTAACTCTTCCTTCTCCCTAAAGCACCAGTTAAGAGGTTTTCTAGTGCTAGTTTGTATGAAGAGTATGAGATATGAAAGCTCATTTCTCCTCATCTCACTCCTGACCTGGGGTTGAATTATAAATGGTAAACATTAGGAAGAAATTTTTCACTCTGAGGGTGGTAAGGCACTGGAACAGGTTGCCCAGAGAGGTTGTTGAGGCCCCATCCCTGGAGGTGTTCAAGGCCAGGCTGGATGGGGCCTTGGGCAACCTGGTCTAGTGGGAGGTGTCCCTGCCTATGGCAGGAGGGTTGGAACTCGAAGATCTTCAAGGTCCTTTGCAACCTAAACCATTCTATGATTCTATGATTCTATGAAACTCAAGGTAAAAGGTTCCAAATCCCATTACACATTCCCTCAGCCATCTAGCGTGCAACTGCCTCAAGCTGCTATTATTTTTAATCTTGTAATACCTATGATAATATCGATCACCAAAACTATTTTGTTTGTACCCTGAAGCACAATGGCATGGTTTTTGCAAATTTAAGCTAACTCACAAAAATCCAAATTGAGTGAATAGGCTTCTGCCAGGCTGATTTCTGCCAACTTACCAGAAGTTATTTCAGTAATATATTATCAGAGTAATCTAATTTCATTATATGTGTCTCTTTTCTTTTTGTCTGTCCTTGTGCCTGCAGTAAATATGCATCTGTAAATTATTAGTACTTGGATAACAAAAATGCAGTTAATGAGATAGGAGAAGAGATGGAAAAATGTTGCCTCTGATTGAGAAGTTACTCAACACTGAGAGAAGTGAACACATAAGAGTATGCAAGAAATAATTTCCTCTGAATTCTTCTCTTATACATAAATAAAAATTTTAAAGGGCCCAAGTCACCATCAGCGAATAAAATCTCCAGACACTAGTCAAGAACAACTCTACAAATGACATTGTAAAAGGTACGTCTTGCTCCAGGCCAGAATGAGGGCCTTGTGCAGTCAAGGAAAGATCTCCAGTGACAGTCATGGCTCTATTAAGTTGCCCGCATAGGGCAAATTTGTTAGGAGGCAGCAGTCTTCTAACAGCTAGCAAGGCCACCGCTTGTAGAGTGAGAACTTCATAGCAAATGGGTACCCTACAAAAGGTCCTTCCCTTACCCAGAATTTGACAAGGAAGAAGGCATTAGCTGGCCCCTTTTCAAAGAGCTCCTTCAGGCCCCCTTTTTTCTCAGGGAACTTGTCATAGATTTGCCGGATATCCACTGCCTCGAGGTAGGGGTCATTGTAGCTGGGGCTTGACTGCCCAATGTGCACAAACAGGTGTTTGTTATACTGCAAGAAGAGGAAAAACATGGAATTAGGAAATCATTCAGTACTGTTCAGTACATACTGAACATTCATGGTTCTTCACAGAAGACTAGCGGAAGTCACTGAAGATTTGATAGCACTTTCTAAAAGAGCAGAAGTATTACCAGAAATAGCTCTGCTAATACCAGCTCACGCTGATATTTCTTTCCTGTCAATACATCCATGCTTCTTGCTTCTTCTGAAACATTATGGCTGGGTTTTTTTCCTATATTCACTCCTAAACCATTGCCTCGTGCTGCTGCTATGTAGTCTGAAATAGCCTGAGATACAGATTGTTACATGTCACAGGTCACGCAGTCAAACATCAATGCTCCTGCCCTATGAAGAGCTGCTGGAATCCCACAGCAAGGTACCAGCCAAATACTATCATCTTTTCTGAACTGCCCTGTCTCAGACAGAGGAAATGTAACTGACCCATCACCAGTGTACGTCTCAAGATGCAGTATCACAAGGTTTAGTGAGGCAAATCTTGCTACTTCCATTTTATAGGTGGCACCATAGAAACACATTGATGCAAATTCATCCCAGTTGCCCCCAAATTTAAGTTCCCAGTACACCAGAGAAATACGTGGCTTCATGTGATCTTACCATCATCTGATTCTGGGTCTATCCTCCAAGGCTGAACGGGACAGCTAGCATAGCCCAGCAGGGGCTGTACCCACTGTCTTATGACCTCAGTGCCTTGAGCTCTGGTATGTGAACATCCATGACCCTGGAAAGGGAGGCCAAAAGCACATGGCACAGAGCTGGCTATATCATTATAGGTAATTCTACCCTCTAAGAGAAGGATATCTTGTGTTTCCGGAAGATGGCTTTCAATTCTTAGTAGAGCAATGAAGCAAGTATTTCCATAAACATATAGTAGCATAACATATCCATGATGAACAGGAGCTACCTGAAGACCAAATTAATGAGGGGTGGAAGTCAAGTGTGTATCTTACTGTGTCTTGGTCTTGTTGTTGTTCCAAGAATGCAGAGAATTCTAACATCCAAAGTTTGGAGCTAGCAACCCTTCGTCCTTGCCAAGCTGGTGCTGATGGGGAAGGCGAGAGGCCAGTAGGAGACTCAAACCCTAAGCACACAGGATTTATATAACAAAATTTAGAAAGAGAAAAGTTGGTAATAGCTTTCCAGTAGAGCACCTGTTGTCAAAGCTGACTAATTACATTTTCTTATGACTTCAGTCATCGTGCAAAAATATCATTCAAAAGGTCCTCACTATACCTGTGCTCTAAATGGCTTATCAGTTACCCTCTGCTAAGACAGCACTGTAAGGGTTGGTAATGATGTAAAGACAATCTACCTGTTTTTGACACCAGAGAAAACATGTTCAGCAACTTTAGGAGGACCTAGATTGAGCCCTAAATGAACAGTGAAATAAACTGCTTTAGTATCAGAATGAAGCATCACCATTAACACGACCATTTAACCTCTCAAAATGGGGAAACTGAGAAGGAAAAGACATTTGTTGTTCCACTTAATGAGAAATTGGAAAGGCAATCACGTTATGATAGAAAACAGTGTTCTAGTACATGCAGCATGGTCGAGGAACCGTAGAGATAGGTAAACTTTTGTTTTCTGCTGATCCAGGAGGAAAAGAAACCCCCAAAAAAACTAACCTAAAGCAGGAATTTTATTTTTTTTAATAAAACAAAATTAAAAAGCTTCAGCACTCTCAGTAAAAGAATGGGAACTGGTGATAATGGAAAATCATATGAAAATTAATTTGGGGCTTACTGAAATATTTCAATAGGTAAAAATATTTAATTAAAAAATTTAAACTTTTTAAATCATTGGCTATTTTTGAAGTTGGAATATAATTTCAAAGCAAGGAACTACATTTCCTTACCTACCTGGTAATGGCAGAGGAGGCTGTACAGCATAAGGTTGTTGAGAAAAAGGTTTCACCCTACAGAAGTACACAAAGAGAGATGGTTAACAAAAAAAAACAAAACAAACAAACAAAAAGCCTCTTGACCAACTGTTTGTGCAGATTAGATCAAGTATTTCCCCTGAGGGAGAAAGTGGCAGAAGTGGCCTTGAGAAATCATGTTTCTGTGTGGGCAAGAGAGGGTCATGGAGAAAGACTCAAAAAGCAGTAAGGGGCCAGAACTGGACTCCATAAGATTTCCTTGCAGGTGATCAGCAGGCTCTCCCTGCAGACTTGTTATTCAGAGATCCTTATCAGCCTGTGAATACACTGGTGCCCATTGGTTTATCCTTTTCTTTCAACCACAGAGAGATTTAAATTTATGCAAGTGGATATAGGTCTGGGCTGGATGCCTCTCAGGCTTTTAGGCCCAGATTAAGAGATGTTCCACACCCACAACTGAACCTAGCTTTCAAGAGAGCTCAGCTCCATTTTAACACCACTGTAAGAAAAATCAGGATCTGGAGACATCATCTGACATCAGGGATAGCAGATAGTTCAAGTTTCTAAAAGAACCTCTCACATTGATGCTTCCTCGTCTGCTTTCAAGTTAGAGGCATAAAATCTACTTTTTCTTTCTTATAGGATGGCTTCCATTCTTTTACTAGCCATTTTTCCCAAGATATTTTAATAGTATCTGTTCCCTGATCTGCTCCACAAACATTAGCAATAGCACAAGAGAGCAGGAACACATGGCTTGGGTGAAGAGCATACTCCCTTCCAGCTGCTTGTCCTTAAATTGGCTTAAATTGCTCCTGTTAGGTTATGTGATAAAAAGTGTGTCTCCATACAAAGAAAGGAGCACAGAGGAACAATGGCACTCCTCCGACCCCTCCCAGGGATGTCACAGGAGAGCCATCAGTCCCATTGTCCAGGTGTGAAACCAGCCCAGTGGGCCACCTGGAGAGGCTTACAAGCCAGTCACCTTACAAACTGAGGGGGTTACTGCCTCGATGGTACACGACACATCCATGAAATTCAAGGGCAGAGCATTTGGGGATTGCACAAAATTTATTATGGGGATGTTTAGGGAGAATATGGTGATAAAAGGTGCCGGTCACATGTAAGAAGGTCAGTACAGTTGTCTGTCCATGCCCTGCACCTTGTCAGTGCAGTCTGTCCTATCTTCTCACTAAATTCTATTTCTAATTGTTTTCCTGCACGAGGAGCAATCAGTGCTGCGTGCGTGTTTGTTTCTGGAGTGGCAGCAGCAAGGGAGGGTGTCACCACTAGCGACTATTAAGGCAGACTAGCCAGCAAGCAGATGGTTTGGGAGCCAGCTGTGTGTGTCTCCAGGGGTAAAGATGCTTTTGGAGGGGCCAAGAGGTTCAGGCCAAAGGACAGAAAGACTGCCGAGTCTGGAGGTGGACTGAAAGATGAGTTTGTGTGTGTGTCTTTATCTCTGTGGGAGGTAAACCATGGAAAGTGAAGATCCAGCTACTGGGTGAACGGTGTATCTAAGCCCAGTCACAGAGGAGATTCACAGCGTGTGTGCGTTTGTGTACATGCATGCGTGTTAGTGTGTGTGCGTGAGGGGCCTGCACCAGCAACTAGCGCGGGGCTGTGGCCTTGGGGGCTCACCTGCCCAGGTGCCAGCACACAGGGAGACAAGGGATCCCAGGACAGCTACTGGATGGATCCACAGTGCATGTGTATTCCCCACTAACACACCTTCACCCTCATCAGCCAGGGGCAGGGACAAGGACAGGGTGAGGCTGGTGGTGCTGTTTGTAGTTGTGTGAGTGCGGAGCGATGTCTGTCTGTGCTGTTCTGTGTGGCCAGCTGTGTGTTTATGTGTGTGTGTGCAATGTATACGCATATTTGTGTCTGCGCCCACCAGGAATACGTGCTCAGCCTCGCTACTGGTTGAACTTGGGAGGATGGAGCTACAGCAGCCTCACCTCTATCAGGCTGCTAAGTTCAGCAGCTCCCTAAAATAACCCATATTAGGCTGCTTGAGTCATGTGACATTAAAGGGGTGTAATCCATGTTGAAGGTACCATATGAAGATATAGGGTTTTATCTATTAAAGATTCTCTCATGACTCTCAGTTTGTCTTCAACCATGGGCCTTAAGTCGCAGATCCACGGTCAAGGAATCTGTCTGCAAGCAAAGACTACATTATCTTAGCATTTTATAAATCTTGTAATAGCTCATGGTGTTCCTCAGGCACAGCAGAGGAAGCAGCAGAAGCACCTGCTTTGAATGCTCACATGAAGGAATACTCACTCTTGGGAAGATCCAGCTTGGCCTGGCAAAGCTCCTTGCCAAAACTGCAAGAGAACAACATACAAGCAAAAGTCACCACTCTTAGGACAGAGGTAAAAAAAGAAAAAGAGGTGAAACTGCTCCTTTCTGAGGAAAGAAACTCCAAGCTCACAGACTTTTAAAGATGTGTCTAAGCTATATCTCTTCTTTCTACCTTACTGGTTTCATCCTTGTGGAGATGCTGACTGGTCTTTGTTTTCTTTCTACACGCTGCTACTATTGACATGCAAGCAACCAATAGTGGTTTTTAATGTTAAATACTATGTATGCACCTTGTGCTTCTAATGATGCTTACTCTCTTGGAGGGACTATTTTCCTCAGGAGAGCTCCACAGGAGTATTTTGGCAGACAAAAGCTCACTAGGCCCAACTCAAAGGTTAGGGGATGCTGACAGGCCTCCTCTGTTAAGGATTTTACATAAGGGCCACCAATTTGTGATCTAAGCACGCAGGATGAGCTTGGGAATGATAAACTTGAGAAAGGGCCAGGACAGCCCCAACCATTTTAATCCAACAAGACCCTGGACTAAGAAAGTGATACGGACACCTAATAATATTTCAGGCAGCTGAAAACCCAAAGGATCTGATTGTTCTCTCACTTGTGTCATTTAAAAAAAAAAAAACTTATAGCGAAATTCTATTGTTTTACATCAGTGTGAGCAAAGAATCAGACCCAAACTGTTGAAGCCATATGACAGATTTGCTCTACAAAGACAATGCCTTTTGGCCCATTCTTTCTGATGTTCTCAGGGTTTTCCTGAGCAGGCCCCAACACCCTTTCAAATACTCAAGTGTCTTCACCCCAACTCCTCCAGGACACTGATTCACTCACCCCAGAGACAGCAGGATAGGCTGGTCGTGGGAGACCAGGCAAGGCCATTTTACTATGGAAGGCAGTTGCAGAGATAATCTGGGCAGATGACATTGTAGCCATACTCTGCATGGCTTTATCTTTAGCTGCCTGATCCTATGGGCAAGAGTAGACACAGAAAAAACAGAATTATTATAATGATAAACAAGTTGCCTGGTCTAATGCTGCATAACCAGGATTCTCATCAGCTTCTTTGTAGGGAACAAGCATCTCTGAAAACAGCTTGGACATCTGTTTGGTGTCTGGACAGATTTGTCCAGAAAATGAAAACATCTCTGGACAGCAGACTTGCCAATAACTGTCCTGTGAACTCTTTAAAGCATGTCTTTCGCCCTTTGCTATAGCTTCAGAAGTTTCTGAAATACTGGGATGACTGGTTTAGAGTCTGCTAAGCACTTATTCTTTCTGTCTGAAGGCTTTCAGCTGCACAGCTGAAATGTTTTGTTATGGAAAGTACAACCCTAACTGACTCTTGTGTTTTAATCATTGGTACAAATATTCAATGGGAAAGACTCTTGCTTATAAAAAAAAATTCTAAAAACCAGCTCACAAAAGGAGTTTGTCTTCATCACTGCAAAAAGACTACCTCAATTTGAGACTGCATTAGTCTCAGGGTAGAGTTGATAATTTTATTCCCATCCCTGGGGAAACAGGAAATCTTAATAACCTCCCAGGGCACATATGCAAGGGCATTCCTTTTTGTACTTTAACAGAGCTGTGGAATTGCACACATTTTTACAGACAATGACTAGGGGTCTGATGTATGTTTAAAACAAATAGCGTTCTTCATTTCTTCTTTCAAGGAATAAATAGACAAACAGAAGCACTTCCCTGCATTCTGCCTTTCCTCCTACATCCGCTACAATTAATCTTCATCCTTCAAACACTCCACATTTATCTGTGACATTATAATCACAATGGCAATGCCACAGATGAATTCATGGCTTGGAGAAATTGTTGAAAGAGGTAAGCTCTTGCTGTCTTCTTCAGGAATTCTCTCTTCCCACTTGCATTCATTGAACTGCACTAAGTTCTCACCTTTGGGTCTCCATTCTCTCTAAACACTCCACTTTCTCCCAGGTTTTCTAAAGTTCAAAGCCCAAGGATTCTGATGTGTCTAACACAAAAACATTTGGAGGAGGCATCATAACAAAAGTTCAAGAATAAATGATAACATTTAAGTGGAATGATCAGTAGGATTGGGCAAAACTTACATATCTTCTTTTTTACAGCATCTGTGACTCCTGTTAGTACAATTCAAGTGAATGGAAGGGAAACATTTTAGTCACTGAGAAAGTTCGTAAGATTCTCCAAAGCTATGGGAAGCTTTTTCAGAATCCAGTTTAAGTGATGCTTTAAGGAATACTTTAGGGACTACCTACAACATTTAAGGGTAAGGATTCTTTTCTGTTTTTTCATGATGTACATAAGGACTATTTCCCAGTTGCCACTGCAGAAAAGGATTTTTTTCCTCCCCTTACTTTCTCACTGGAAAAATCATATTTGTCTACCTGAGTTTATACATGAGTTTATAGGGAAGAAGCATTTACTTGTGGAAGTACTAAAGTAAAAAAAAAAATATTCATTTGTTAACCCCTGTTGTGTTTTTCTGTTTTGTTTAAATGCCTGAGACTGCTGGAAGAGCCATGTTTTGTAAAAGACATCTCCTTTCTCTTTCAGCTAACAGTTCTGTGTTCATTTATATCATGTTTCCAGCACACAAAAAAAAAGAAGCAACAAAAACTTTTACCAAACATTTGCAATGTTTGTACTTTCTTTTATTATTTTCAAAACACATAACAATACCACTACAATTTCCCTCTTTTTCCTTAGTACAGGTGATATCTATTAGCCACAAAGGACATGGAAAACTACTGACTTCTAGGAACAGATTTTTCTCCAAGCTTTACCCTACTTTGCCACCTCTATCTGTTATAGGCATAATGCATACTTAGAGAAGACACCCAATGTGTGTGGAGACAGTAGTATTATAGTAATTGCTCTGAGAAGTTAGTGTGTAGCTGCTCTGATCTCTAGAATATAAATATGAAAACGTATACTCGCTATGGAAAATGAACAGTGATAGAACACACAGCTATCAGCAGGAACTTGGAAGAAGGGCAGCAGCTTTTGTGATTTCATTTCCTTGCTCTATGAAAATGACTAGCAAAAGCAAAGAAGTAAATGACTTGAATCAGTGCTACAGACTTGCCTCTGCAGGCAGAAAGGAACAGTCTGGTACTGGGGAATGGTTCACTGCAGGCAGCTGGGCAGAGCTCACAGCATGGCCTAGGGTGGTGTAAAAGGAGAACAACCAATGGCTCCATGGAGCTCCCCGAGAAACCGTCGTTCCCTGAGAACAAAAACGGCCAGCTCCTGTGTGCTAAGTGGAAACAGGCTCGGCTGACTGGCTTTTCAATCATGCCAAATCCCAGAGCTGTGACATGCAAGGAACGGAATCAAGGTTACAGATATAAGCAGCAGTAAATCTTTTAACACCCCGGGCAGTTGTTGTTTCCTACTCGCTCTGACTTGCCTCTCAAGCAGGCCTCCACCTGAATTGACCACTTAATGGCACCACAGGTTTCAAGCTCAGGCAGCCCTACCTAGAAGCACTGAATTAGGCAGTTGTAATTTGTGGCTCCTTCTCTTTATCAGAGCAGCTGGAAATACAACAGGCTAATGACAGATACAACACCATTTTCCAAAACGGACCTGGAGATGGGATGTGGGGGGTGCAGTCATGACTTAAAGGTAATCACTGCTTGCAATACAGATGCATGCACTTCAGCACTGGTGAAGACTGAGTGCCAGCAGTTCACTCGCAGACAGTCCACTTCTGGTGCCCAAGGAGGAGTTGCCCAGACAGCCAAGAGGAAGCACTGACAGCCGCCCACTCAACAGTCAGGGCTGGACTGGGCTGTCAAGATCCTCATCATGACCTGAAGCATGGAAGATCAGGGAAGCAAACACACTTCCCTCCAGATCACTTATTTCCATGCCAAATCAGGAAGGTCAGCGTGCACCTTCCTTCTCTGGCTGTCTCAGTGATACGTAACGAGGACCAGACCTCACATCCTGCTTGGCAAGCCCTTTCTGGATGGCTCACATTCTAACAGGGGACACCCTCTTGTGCCATTGTCACCCATAAACTTAACCTTCTTGACATTTCTGGCAATTCAGTCTGAGCACAAAACCCATCTCCCTGCTTCAAATCTGAGTGGAAATAAATGTCAAGAGGTATCAGTTCATTAGCGTGATCTCAGAGCTCTTCCTATAGAAAGGAAAACGCAGATTTGCTCAAGCAAGTAGTCAACCTTTTTCTTTCTCATTAGCCCAGGCCTCTTCAAATTAGGTCTGAATTAATCAAGGGGCAAAGTCTATTCAGCTGGCACCACTTTACCTGAGAAGATGCCAGCTGGCTTTATTGCTTCCTCTCAGTGGTTATGCCAACTCAGAACACTTTCTCACAGACAACTCCATGTCACTACCACTAGTACAGGTGGAACTAGCACTGCAGTAACAGTAAAGCTACCCTTTCCCAAGGCAACCACAACACCAGGGACTGATTACTTGTCTGTATTTGTAACCATAAACCACTCCTCCTCAGGTAAACACTCTTTGCATAGTCCCAAGTCTAAGGGTCTTTCAGACTTGGATGACAGCAGCATAAACCAGAGGTAGAAACCAGACACATAAAAATTAAAGTTATTGTTTCTTTATTCTTTAAATAGAATTGCTCCAGACGTCACAGAGCTACAACAATACAAGTGTTTGCACAACACTTCCTGGGAAGTACCTTTTCCTCCCCAGCTTACTACAGTTCAGAGACTTATCTCACCCTTTTTTAAGGCTATTCAAATAGGGAATGGATGAGGGCATGGCTGACTCAGAGGGCTTGCATGATATGTTAAAGGATACCCATCATACCTTGAGCTTGGCTTGGATCTCTCTAGCTTTCCGCCTCGCCAGGACCTGGATGTGACTAGATACCTGCATTGGAAGACAAAATCCATCTTTATTCCAGGGGACTATTTGGTAGCTACTTGCAGAAGTAAGCATACTTTAGGCATCTTGTGCAATAGGGAGTTACTTAGGGTTAAGGGGAGGAGGGTTGAGGTAGCAATGGGAAGCTTTTCTGAACATAACTTAGGTGTCATGAAATGAGGTGGGAGACCAGCAAAGATGGGCCATTAAGGCCTTTTCCAATTCAAATGGCTTTATCGAGTCAGAGACCTCCTCTAAAACTAAAGAACCCATTCTTAAATCTAGGGACTGATAGTTCTGATCTCTTTGCTCCCCATCTTGGCCTCCTCTTGGGAGGAGGGAAACCCATGCTCCATATCTCTGGTGGCTATATAACGATTCTCAGAACTTCCTCATATCTAATGTAGGTTGAAACGCATCATGGAATGATTTAGGTCGGAAGGAACTTCTGGATGTCATCCACCAACCCCCTACCCAAAGCAGGTCTAGGTTGCTCAGTGCTTTGTCCAGCATAGCCTGGACTGTCATTCCCAGATTATGAAGATTCCCATCCCGTGTGCCAGGTGTTTTCAAAATCACAATTGCTGTCCATCTGTCTGGGCTGAACAAAGAATTTTCAAATAGAGGACCACTGATGTTCACCAAAACGTTCATTCGTAAGACCAAACAAATAAAAACACACACTGTTTAACAGTAGAAAAACTGGCTGGGAGACATGAGCATTGCAGTTCTAGTGTAAAATGCCTGAGCCGACTCTTCCCACCATTCTTATTAACCAACTCAGCACAACCACCTCTTTCCAGCAAAGCCAGAAACAGCACAGGATTTGTTCTTATAAGCCATCATCATGTCTAGTGGTCCAAAAAAAGCTAAAGTTTACAGGGAAAACTTTACACTTACCTGTTTCCTTGTGCGTGTTTTCCCTGTTCTCAGCTTAATATAGCGGGCAATCAGCTCATTTCGGCCTGAAACAGAGAAATAATGCAAATAAAAGTTTAGAAAGCTATGGCCTCAGGGAAAAGCTGCACAATGGAATTACATCTATAGAGATCAGCAGTGGGGCGATACTCTGTCACGCTATTTTCTCTCTTAGAAAGGTTCTTGTTAGTTCACATAGTAGAGGTCTGAGTTTTAGGACCAGAACTTTGGGCTGCAAATTCTACTTCCCAGTTTACATCTGTATAGCTTAAAATTACCACTAAAAAGGAGAATCATACGCTTTGCTTAATAATTACATTACCACAGTGTGTAGAAGCTGTAAACATGGATCAAGATCACCAGTACAAAGAAGAAAAAGGAAAGCCACTGCTCCTAAAACATTCAGAAAGGCAAGAAGAAAGATCCAGGAAACAACAGGCCAGTCAGCTTCACCTCAGTCCCTGGGAGGTGATGGAGCACGTAATCCTGGAAACCATTTCCAGATACATGAAGGACAAAAAGGTGATTAGAAGTAGCCCACGTGGATTTACCAATGGGAAATCATACTTGACCAACATGAGTTTCTACAGTGAGGTGACTATCTCGCTGGATGAGTACAGAGCTGTATACACTGCGACTCTAGTAAGGCTTTTGACGTTGTCTCCTGTAACATCCTCATAGGCAACCTGACAAAGTATGGGTTAGATAATCAGACAAGGAGGTTGATTGAAAACTGGCTGAATGGATGGCCCAGAGGGCTTTAATCAGTGGCAAAAAGACCAGTTAGAGGCAAGTCTCTAGGGGTGTACTGAGGCAAATACTGTTCAACATCTTCATGAATGACCTGGACATAGTGCACCCTCAGCCAGTTCACACACGATACAAAACTGTGAAGAGGCTGATGGGTATGCTGCCATTCAGAAGAATTGACAGGAAACTCGAAGTTCAACAAAGGAAAACGCGAAGTCCTGCACCTGAGGAAAAATAACCTCAAGCACCAGTACATGCAGGGGGCTGACCACCTGGAAAGCAGCTCTGCAGAAAAGGACTTGGGGGTCCTGGTTGACAACAAGCTGACAATGAGCCAGCATTGCACCCTCATGGCAAAGGCGGCCAACAGCATCCCAGGCTGCATTACAAGGATTGCTCCCAACAGGTTAAGGGAGGTGATTCTTCATCTCTACTCTGCACTGTTGAGGCAACATCTGGAGCATTGCATTGAGTTCTGGGCTCCTCGGCATGAGAAAGATGTGGACATACTGGACTGAGTCCAGCAAAAAGTCAACAAAAATGATTAAGGGGCTGGAGAATCTTTCATGCGAGGAGAGGCTCAGAGAGCTGGGACTGTCTGGCATGGAGAAGATTCAGGGGGAGTTTTATCAATGCATATTGATAAATGGGAGATGGGAGGCAACAAAGACGACAGAGCCAGCCTCCTCTCAATAGTGCCCAGTGAGAGGACAAGAAACAACAGGCACAAACTAAAACACGTGAAATTCCGTCTGAAAACATGAAAAAAAAAAACCCACGAAACTTTTTTACTCTAAGGGTGGTCAAACACTAGCACAGGCTGCCCAGAAAGGGTGCAAAGTCCCCATCCTCGGAGATACTCAAAACTTGACTGAAAACGATCCTGGGAAGCTTGCTTGAGCGGTAGGGCCTAACTAGACAATCTGAAGAGATCCCTTCCAACCTAAATGAGTCTGTCATTCTGTGACTCTAAGCACAAGAAAATAAATAACAATGGGGAAATACATGGAAATAGTTACACAGAATTTACCAGTGTGACATGATACAGTGAATTAAAAGTGCTTTCAGGCTCTTGCAGGCATCTCAAAAAAGGAGCATTCTTCAGAAGAGATATTGAGAAGGAGGCTTAGCTTTGAGGAAGGTTTGGGGAGCTCCCATAAACAGGAAGGTGGGGCACTGGCTGGAAGAGGTGAAGGAATCCTTGTCCGATTATGGAATAAAAATCCATTGCAGGCTGAAGACAGTTATGTTTTACACCTTGACTTTAAGAGATGACACAGTGAGATTAGGCCCCTCAGGGCCAAGGGAAATGAAGACAAGTAGCTTTATGTTCAGTGTGAGAGGAGAGGCCAATGCAGAGATAAAGAAAAGACAGGTGAGGGAAATGGCAGTAACAGCAACATGAATGAAATGGCCAATGAAACGTGAAGCTAGAGGGTCACTCGTACAGAATTTGAAATTGCTTAGAATGAGAGCAGGAAACTGCAGAAGATTCACACCCAGGATTTAAAAATCAGAAAGAGAAGCACAGAAGGCTGAGCTACTGACAACTTCAGCAGTGAACAGGAGAAGCAAGCTTAGACCTGATTCACAGCTAGCATCACAGTACTGTTTGAGAGTGGACACGAAGACATGAGGCAGTCTATGCAGGTTCCATACACTGGCTCCCATCTATCAAATCTAAGCAGACACAGATTTTATTCTCTTCCTGGAGATGGAGCGGATGGAGGAATAAAAAGCAGAAACAGAAAAGCAGCAGCTACACCTCTGAACTCTAGGCTGATTCAAGGCAGAAAACATGACAGAGAGAGCAGGCTTTGCAAAATAATACATTTGTGGTGACCACACTAGTAGTGATACAGTACCTCAATACAAAGTTGGGAGTGGGAAGTGCAAGGCTGAGAGACAGCTGGCTGCAAGTGTTTGAGGAATGAAGCAGGAATAAACTGGGAAGCAAAGCCACAGCTTTTGTGAAATTTATTATAACAAAATTATTAAAAAATGTATATTTTTTACATTAGGACACCACAGAAGTCAAAAAGGCAAGCAGTGAAAATAGGTGCAATATTTATTCCAGTAGTTTAATATTCCATTAAGAAGTTGTCACTTGTTTGTATTTTAAATCCATTTAACTCAACGCCAAACAAAATGATTGCAAGGAAGGACTCTATGCTAGAGACTGACCACCCAACTCTTTAGGGAAGGGTTGGGGAAGCTCCTAATTCCATCTGTTTCTGAAACAGAAGAATGCAAATGTCCATGACTGCATTTAAGCCCTGTTCATGAAACATAACCAAAGCACACATAGGGATGGGAAAGCATTTTATGTTTACAGATCTTAATCTTTTGCTAATGGTGTCATTACAGAAGCTCTCCTT
The DNA here is from genome assembly GCA_008711295.1 of Anarhynchus alexandrinus. Lineage (NCBI taxonomy): Eukaryota > Metazoa > Chordata > Aves > Charadriiformes > Charadriidae > Anarhynchus > Anarhynchus alexandrinus. The sequence continues at coordinate 214,000 of VUYV01000371.1, read as the reverse complement.
GTTCCCCTAGGAGAAGAATCAGGTCTGTAGCCGAGAAAAGAAAACAGCTCCTCTATACACATATTGGGAACTATTTCTTGTCCCAGAAACAGAGCGCCCAGCATGTAACCACTGACTTCTTCAGTTCCCACGGTCTCAGCATGAGCACTGCGACATGCCCAGGAGAGTTTGATGGGAGCAGATGCTGTTATGCTACCTTCCACCTGGCTGCTTTTCCAACCAATGTAACCATTTATACAAAGCCGAGAGCGATTACCTGCGACACATACCCACACCACTTTTTTCTAGTGCCAAGAATAATATTTATGGCTTTTCAAAGCCTCCAACTGTTGGACATGGATCTAAGTTGAAAGGTAAGAAACAACAGAAGCGATTCTTCTTGCACAGATGCTGACATATATAAAATTTCAGAAAGACAGTTTGACACACGTCAGAAGTGGAAAATGTGCAGAGCAAAACAAGGTGCTCAAACCCCATTATCTATAAGGAAACAAGAAGGAAAATTTATATACACCAAGACGACCCTTTGAGGGGCAAGGGGAATGAGTTAGTGGAAGAGAGAGGAAAAGCTAGCCTGGAGAAGAAGTGGATGTGGAGAATTTCAGGCTAACTTTTAAGGGGTGCATGTTGGGCTATACTGACAATTTGAACACATGGAAACTTTCCAGACACTGGCTCAAATATGGGTCATCCTTGCAAAACTAATTTCAATGGATTCTCAACCAGATGTAATAAATGCTGTGGAGCAAATTTAGCTTTGTTGTGTTTCCATGAAAGTCAAGAAATTATACAGACTGAGCAGTCTGACAAAGCACTATTCTGCTTCAGCAGTAGAGGGCTGCAGGGGGAATCTGTGTGAGAGGATGCCATGAACAGCCCCATGCTTGTCACAGTCGATGCCAGCCATCTCCAAAATGGATGAAAACAACAATCCATCAAAACCTCAACCAGTCAGAGGAGCACAAGCTACCTTTGCTCAAACATATTTTGGAAAGGGGCAGGAGACACGTGAGGAGACACACAAAAGGAACCACAAAAAGGAGACACGTGAAGATGCACAGGAGGAGAAATGTAAGGTATGTAAAAAGGAACAAGAAAAGGAGACACGTGAAGATGCACAGGAGGAGAAACGTAAGGTATGTAAAAAGACACATTTGGAGGAAAGGAACAAGAAAAGGAGACACGTGGCAGGGGACATTGTTGGGGACATGGCTGGAAAGTACTCTTGCAAAGAGGTGCTCTGTGGCAGGAGGAATACACTTTGAGGTACCTGCAGCCCATGGAGGACCCATGCACAGCAGGGACAACCCTGAAAGGACTGCAGCCCATTGAGAACCCATGTAGGAGCAGAGGAACAGCACGAAGCACCAGAGGAAAAAAAACTAAAAAGCAAGGACTGGCAGAAAGAAACCTTTACACAGTGACCCCAACCTCCTGTGCTACCCAGCACCTCATCAAAGGAATTAGGAGGGACTGAGTGTTACAGAGATCAAAACAAGGGAAGCTGAGACTAGGAAGCGGAGAAGAGAGGCAATAAACTGTAGTTGAGCCTGGGAAAGTGGGAGGTGCTTCCCTAAGTGTGTGTTTAACTGTTTGTCTTTGACAACATCAGCAAAAATTGCAGAGCTCTCTTAGGCCATGTACTTCACTGGAGAAGACTAGAGGGAGGGGAAACTGTTGTATAAATTGCACATATTAGAAGCTGGTATAGGGATTCTCTAGAGAGAGTATTCAAATGTGGAGCCTCAGAATTTCCCGTTTAAGAATTCACTTCCCACTTGCCACCACCCCTCATACAGCCTTCCTCTTCCAGAATTGTGTCCCCACAGAGCCAGGAAAAAAACAGAAAGGTGACAGGGTACACTAAGCTAATAAAGATACTGGTAGCAAAAAACCCCAGACCACTCTACAAAGACATTAGCATCGCAGGGATTACTAAATATAGAACTATGCAAATTGCCAAGCCCAGTAACAAGCTCTGCCAAGCTCTGCAACAAGAACCATGAATCAAAACTGCAAGAGAAGCAAGTCCTAAATGTCTTTTGTTTTTCTTATCAAAAGTTAGATGTAAGCAGGTATTATGCTGCTGGAAGCCTGTAGGTTTGCAGCCTCTGGAAAGCAGTTTCTTTGTTTCACAACCCTGGCTGCAGGGTCAGCAAAGACTAGCGCTCCTCACTTGGCTGGAACAGGCAGAGCTGTCATAAACCATCGGACAGTTCATTTTTTAGAGCCATGTAAAGTGTCCCTCGGTAATCTGATCATATGTTGTGTTCTTAGAATAACTCCTGCTGAGGCCTGCCATGGTCACCAGAACCTGCCAACAGTTGTGCCTCCTCTGTCGAAACTGCGCATTGGGTTTCATGCAGCTCTAGCCAACATACCAACTGCAGCGCAGCACCCGAAAGCTCTTTATCCTCCCTGTAGCCTTCCCCTTGGAAGCATGGCGTGAAAAAAGGAGGAAAGAGATACTCTCTTATGTTCTTTACCTCTCACTCCTAACATAAATTTCCAAGGGCATCAATGTAGCTCCCACTCTGTCTTAGACTAAATTGCAAAAGTTTCCATTCAGTAGTTACCCAGGAAGGTGTTGCTAAGAGAAGTGAATAAAGAGGCTTTTTGATTTTCCATTCTACACCTGTGCTTCTTTCAATATAAGAGGACAGAAGTGTCTGCCTGTAAGGAAGGGTGAAAAAAAAAAAAAAATCAAGGAAATTCCCCACAGCGTTTCCCAGTCCTACCTCACAGCTTCGTGCTGCCTTTCTGCTAGTAATGCTATATTACTGCTTGTACAAGAGGCAGATAAAGCATATCTTTCAGCTTTATACTTCCTCACACACCTGTTGCCAAAGAAAGTAGAAGAACCAAAAGCCTCTCTTCTGTGATGAGTGAGAGCAAAGAACTCAATGATTTCTGCAAAATACTTCCAGTGGGAAACCGCATGAAAATATGTTTCTTATAGCGCTATCTTTTCTGTACCCAAAGCAAACATATGCGCCTACCTGTGAAGTGCAGCAAAGATAAGAGAACTACAGAAGCAACTATCCAGCTGTATCCAGTGAAAGGTTAATCAAAGCAAGGTCAAGGAAGCCATCTCAACTATCGTTTCAATCTCTTTGTGTTATATAATGATAGCTCCTGGGACATGGCTGTCTCCTGAACTTGCTAAGCGTTTAGTTAAATGTTGATTAGAATCAACATAAACATAATGAACTGTGTGCATCAGACAGCACAACAAATAAATCTAGACTCCAGAGGGAATTTAAGGACACCTCAGCTGCCCACCAAACGTCAATCTTTCTCTATGCATACAAAGCAAAACTAACTACTGAGCAAGTCTTACCAGAATGACACTTAAGGCAAAAGCAGTGTGTATTATGTTCACATGTGCATGTACAATACGGGACCAACTGCCACTGGAGTCTGCCCTGCTCCATACCTCCCTGCACAGCCTTGCTTTCCATCTCTCATTCTACTGCTTCCTCCTCCCAGATACACGAAATGCCTTCCCGGGCATCACCTTTTCCAGAACAGGGCTGCATATGTCAGAAACCACATTTTTGTCTTTCTGATGGCTAATCCCATCTTCTTAGGAAGATACACAGACACTCAACTCTGATATAATCCTTAACATTAGTTTTAATGCTATCTTTATTAGACTTTCCCTTCATCACAAACCATCTTTTATTACCAAAGCCTTGGTGAGAAAATTCTGCTAGCTTCCCAATTTCCCAGCCCAGCTTTTTCAAGGCAAGAGAAAATGCAGTGCATGATATTTCCTTCTCTGGCCTGGGTTCCCTTCATCCCTTACTATCTTCCTTGTCTTTTGGCAATCATTAACGTCACATCTTTCTTGATTACTTATCATGCTTGCTTTCAACCTTAAAATGTCTTTTTCAGGAAATCTGTTTATAAAGTTTAAGACTTTGGCCTCCATCTCTCCTATTGGTCCTTCTCCCCCTTTTTCTGAGCTTTGTCTTGGTATACAACTTTTAGAATACAGTGATGATGTTCAGCACCCAAATTCTTTCAAAGGTTCAGTCCTTCCCTCCCTCTCTGTTTCAGCTCCTGCTTTTACTATTAATTCCACTACCTGAGCGGAGGCTATCCCCAAAGTCAATAAAAATTCTGCAATAACCATCTCCCTGTTCATCCCTATCTTTCCACCTCTCCTTTCCACCTCCATCCTCACTCCCCCACCATTAATGTCTAAACTCTGTTGTTTGCTCTTCACTACCCTTCAGTCTTTGTTGGTACCAATAAACTAAACATACTGAGCACGTAATGCAGCATGGCATCTTGTTTTTCCCATTTATCTGGACTGCAGGTGTGGCAAATTCCTGTGGGAAGAAGCCCCAAGTGCAGCAGACAATCTCAGGAGCAGCATGTTTATTTTTAGTTAGGAGCAGAACACAACTCTAACTGATACAGCAATAATGATGAACTTCACTCTGATCAAGCTCCTTTCAAGCTTTTTTTTTTTTTTTAAAACAACCTGTATTTTTATTCCTAAATTCTACACTGAATCCAGAGAACTGTATTCAGGAGGCAATAAAAGAAGTTAATACACCACTGTGACCATCATACTGGGATCACTTCCCATGAAAGAGACAACAGAAAACCATACTGCATTTTACTGCACTGGCCTATCCTACAAAGACATCTCTCCCCCCCACCAATGCAGAACACCAGTGCTTAATAGTCAGGTTTGAGTTCCCATAGCACAGTTACACATGCCAGAGAATTTTTATATTCAGCTGTGAGAAGAAAGTTTCCTCATTCTGACCATTTATTCCATGCTTGAATTTGCTCAGTATTAACCTTCCACAAGAAGATTCCCTGAGCTCATGCAGTCCCTACAATAAGGGGATTTTGAGATGGAGACCTAAAGAAAGCTGAGCCAGTACTTCTGGAAAAAAAAACAAAAAAACACCAAACCCAAAACAAAACAGTCAGGTCCCTGAAAATGCGATATTGAAGTGATGAGCACCACCACATCATCAGCTCTTCCCCAGCATACCTGTTTTCATCATTTGACAATGCAAGTGCATTGTCCTTCCTCTTCTGAAATGACAAAGAAGTTGAAGCTTTATTTGCTGGGCAGAACGTGCCAGTCAAGCACCTCACATGGTGAAATGGCAGTCAGGTGATCGGTCTGTCTGAGGTCATAAAACTCAAGTCGTCTCATTTACTAACTGGTCAAAACACTGAAACCCCATCTTGCGTAAAAGGCCTTTTACTGGAAAACTTATTCCTCTCCTTTTCCACTGTATAACCTAAATTCACACCTAGAAACGCAAGAAGCGCTATCCCCATTTAGAAACTGCTGTTTCTTGATGACCGGTTTAAGACACTGCATACCAGGTGCACGACTGAGGGATAATAATTAGACCCTGCAGGTTTTGGGAAGCTTCTTATTGGTTCCAGACAAGGAGTGGAGACAAACGAAAAGTCAGTCACTATGGGTGTAGTTACAGCAACAAATTCTTCAACAAAACAACTGGAAGAGGTTCCCCTCTCCTCAGCTGGTCATTCCTCCTCCTGCAATATTCCATCAACTCCTGTGTGCAGCCGTAACAATGAAATTGCTGGAAGAGGGTGAGGGGAGGTTGGGGGTAGGGACTGACACGCACCACTCTAATTACCAAAAATTCAAAAATAAGGCCCCCCAGTTTGGATTTCGTTGTTGGTTTTGTTTTGTTTTCCCCAGTCAGCCTATTTTTAATTGGATTGGTGAGCTAGTTCATTTTGTGACCAGACTAACCACGGCACTGGCACAGCAGAGAGAACAGAGAATCACAGCAGAACTTTTTAAACCACTTTTACCACCAGAGAAACTGTAGCCTGGCACTGTACTCCACCCAACCCTCACACACATACAGACAGGTAAGGCAATAGGCAAGGCTCTTCCTTGGCTTGCATCATTTGTCTAAAGGCTAGACAGACTTAAAGTACCTCCTAATTACTGCCCCAAAGACATGTGGAGTTATTCCTTGTAAAGACGAACTTTTACTAAGGTACAACAATGTATGCATGCATGCAGCAATCCCTCGCTATCAGCCTAATGGGAAGCTCCAGGCTACACAGCTCTTCACCACCCCTCGGCCCTTAATACAGTTTTTCAGTGCATGAATTGAATGTCCTCATCAGCTGTGTTTTCCCACATTATCACCTCAGGCCATAGAAATGTAAGATAATCCATCCAGTAAGTACTCTTCCATATACACATTAAGGGCTGCAACAGAACAGAGCTGGGACTTGTTCTGGTGCTTCCCAGAGCAAGGCTGATGAGAATCTTATAGAGATTGTTTCCATTCAGTTTGGCTGGGAAATCCCACAATCAAAGCAGCTCCATATAGTGATGAGTCCTTCATACGCCAGAGAGTGTGTCAGATAACACCTGAAACTGCCAATAACAATCCTACATAGAAAGGCACGTCAAAGAGCTTACAGTCTCTTAGGACTTCTGAGAATGATAATGTTATACAGGCACAAAACTAAGGCCCAGGTTCAGAAAAACATGGCATTTGAGGGTAGCACTGAAACTAACGCTTAACTATAACAATATCTGCCAGTTCCCATGAGTCCAAGTTCTACACTACAGACCCAGACATCTGCTAAATTCTTTCTTAGGTCAATAAACGTCTTGTCTACTTGTTTCAATAACTTCCAATAGCTGCAAGGTATCTGAAAGCAAATCTCAGTAGTGCTTCGGTGATATTGCCTCAAAGGATAGCAAAAACTTCAGCAAGTTTCCTCCTCCTCGTTTTGCAGTCAGCTGCCTCTGCCAGCACCAATAGTACGCTGGTTTTTGCAGATTTCTGCCCAAGTGCTAACGTTGTGCACAGGCCCAGATGAGAGGCCGACCAAGTACTCAAAGCTTCAGCTATCACAGAAATCAGAGGTAAAAGGGGTCCATGAGATCCATGCAGCCACTTGCTGCGTGACCAGCACAGAACCATGCAGTTCTCGAGGCATCTGGCCTGGTCTGGCTTAGTCCTGTGAGGAGTTGTGACTGCTTCACTTGACATGTAAGACTACACCAGGACCCAGCCCCGGCCAACTGGCTGAAAATTATGCTGCAGCTTCAAGGAGAGCAAAAGAACCCAGAGACTGTTCTTGCATTGTACAAATAAATGAATACTGATTTTGTAAGTGGAGTGGCTGCCACTTCACCCATCTTCAGTTTTTGCCATAATAATTTACAGTGCAGTCATTATCCACGATTACTTTAAACCATCAAGTTATAGTTTCAGCTTAAATGAACAGCTGGCTACTGCTAAAAAAGTGTTTGCTTTTTTCTCCTAACTCCCTCTCACCAAATTGATCCACAGGTCAGTTCACCTCTCTAATCTGGCAGAAATCTGTCCAGCTCATTTTGCCGGAGTGGTTTGCCATTGGTTTAGCAAGCTAAAATGGATCAGAGCAAGGAGTCTGCTGGAAACTAAAGCTAGCCTAAAAAGTGGGAGCACAAAACCGGGAGCAGAGCAGGGGAGCAAGGAAACAGGAGTGGCAACTCCCTCTCCTCTTCTGCAGTGAACTATTAGATCATCTCACTGTTTCTGGTGGAAATATGCTCTTCTCAACACAGAACAGTTTTACACCATCCCAGCACTAGCAAAAATAGTTGTTGAAGATGTCATATTCTGTAACAGGTGGAAAAGAGAAGGTGGACAGAAAAGCCTAGCAGAAATGCAGGGTTTATAACTGGGTAGCTACCCAGGAACTGGTCTGGGTAATAGCGGAATTCTGCCAAGCTCATAAAATTTCCTTACAGTGGTTTCTGGTATTTCCCCCGCTGCTTTCTTTCTGCTCCTAACACTGGAGAAATTCTGCTCTACATTCTTTAAACATCTGTTCCCTGACTGAGTTTACAGCGTAAGTCCAATAGATAGCTGGGCAATCGCCATCCAGGCAGTGACAGGAGAGCAGGAACAAGAGGATGACAAAACCATTTAAGCTGCAGGGATACCGAAAAATGCATATGGATCCAGAAGAAAATTTGCAGACATCTAGGTGCTTCCACTACCTTATAGATGAAAGCTACTATATCTGGAATTGTCAAATCGCTTTCCTCCAATCTTAGCCATAAAGGATCAGACTAGACATGAACAGTTTAAGTACAGCTGGCACTGCCTCCGAGCACAGGAACAGATGAGATGACCTTTGATGAAGGTCCCTCCCAGCACTATTTTCTAGGAATCTACAACTAAAGATGATGGTGCAGTTTTCATATGCGGTAATGCTCATAATCCCCAGTCAAGGGTGAAGGCAACATTGTGCTAAATACCACATATGCGTGTGTGTTTCAGTGTAATATTGTCAGGCTTAGAAATAGGCCTATGTCTACAGCCACTTGCAGTCAACAGCTTGGGTCATTCCTACAGGGTTATCTTAAGCACTGGGTACGGTCCTGGCACTCCAGTCCACAGACTCCAGTGTGAGCTCCTGAAAAGGGCTTTGCAATTACTGTACAAATCACACTAGAGGGGAAAGAAGAGTGATTCTAAAGACATTTCGCATGAAAAATTTTCAGTGAAAACAATGTCATTTCCTGTTCAAGATGCCAGAGGCAGAGCAAGACCGTGCCTCTAGATGTGCATGCAGTGAGCCTCAGAGAATCTGAAGGAGTACTCAGAAGATGGGTCACAAGTTCAAGGTGACATCAATGAGGGACAGCTGCTGGCTATTCACCCTTCAGCAGCAGGTGTACCCAGGCCCCAGAGGTTTAAGTCAGCTCTGCCAGTGACCAAGACTTACAAGACCATCTGTCCGGGCACAAACTGCACACAGCCTTCCCAGTTCTGCTGCCCAGATCTTCACCATACACAGACAATACAGGGCTTGTTATGGATTAGCTAATGAGCAACTGTTTAAACCAAGAGGCAGTCCTAGTTCTCCTGTGCTCATTAGCTCGATCCAACATGAACGAGAATATTGCCTCTTCCTGATCAAAAAAAATCAGCTTTCCTTCACTTCACTTTGGGGCAACCCTTAAGGCAGTAGAACCTGAAAAGGTTATATTGTCTTGAACTGTTTTTGCTTAACACGTGCGTAGGGATACTTTAATAAAGTTCTGCTAAGTTATATTTCATACATGCCCTCCAGCAGTAAGGCATGCCTTTGAAAGATACTTTAAAAGAGAGCTCATGTGATAGGCTTTGCTTACTTGCACCGTAGAAATTAGAAAGCTCCTTTTTTCCTATGCCAGGTCTCCATGGAATCTCCATATTGACCCTTATCAGCTCCCTCTGTATATGTGCAGCCCCTTACTTGAGAAATGCTATCACCCTTCTCTACCCAATGTCTGACTAACCAACAGAATTAAGACAAATTCTGAGAAAGCACTCCTTGTATTTATCTTGAAGTTAGCTCTTTCTGTTTCAGACCTGAGAAAGGGCCTGTGTCCATCCGTCTAATAAACTTGTTCATGTCACAAAAACACGCATAGTATAAATCATAATACTAACAATTTTGAAAAAAAAAATGCAGATATTCACAGTGGAAACCAATATTCAGTCACCACCTAATACCCACTGTTCTCAGTTTCCTGTGTAAAATCATAGTACGTCTAATCTAGAATCCACCTCGCATTCATACAAAACACACATAAGCACCCCCCATTACTTGGGACTAGTTTTACAAATACGTTCCTTATAGTTTTGTCTGATACAATTTATAAAGTCCCAAACAACAGCATTTCCAGTCTAACTCCTTACAGAAGAGAGATACCTCAGCACTGGGCACCATGCTGTCAGGAAGCTTCTGCTGATATCCATCCTATATTCCTTCTTTCTCTCCCATTAATCCTAGTCATGCTCACATGTTCCACATAAAATCCCTCTCCCTCCTAAATGTTAACACCCTTCAAATATTTTTAGACCGTTATTATGTGTCCCCCCACCCTCCACCTTTCAGTCATCGCTTAGCCAAGCTATGTATATTTAGCTACTTTAATCTTTCCTCCTAAATCAGTCCCTTCAACTCCCAGAGCTCAATGTTAGGTCTGGTATGCTTGTTGCTCTTCTCAGAACTCACTCCATGTTTTTGAGATCTTTCTGGTAATGTGTTAGCAAAAACCTGTCCAGAAGAGAGCTCTACATATGTTTGTTTTAAGAAAAAAAGAAACCCAAGCCAGTGGACATTATTAATTTTCATTTCCCATGTCTGATTTTTTTTCCCCTCAGGTTTTTAATTAAATCTGAAATTTTAAATGTAAATGAACATTTTGTATATTCAAGATCAGATTTGCAACTGGAAATATTTGGATCCAATTGTGAAAGTACGCAGTGCTTTTTAAAATGTAAAAAAAAAAACCAAAAACAAAACCCCAAAACCTACCACTAAGGCTTTTTTAGTAAACTTTTCAGGAAAAAAATGGAAATGTAAAGTTATACAGAAGCACAGCAGAAGCAAAGCAATGACTTGCAACAAGGGAAAAGGTTGACAAATTAAACTGAGACAGTCTCTCAGGTACAAGGTAGATGAGTGGATACAGCTACAAAGCATAAAACTGGCTTACTAAACTAGAAATCGATTAAACTGGCTGTGTTATTTACAATGCCAAAAAAATCAGAACAAGTGCCTTGCTGACAATATACCAACTACAGATCAACTCCATCTTGGAGAATTACTGAACATTTGAAATCTAGAAATGAAAAAGTCAGAGAAAGAGCCAAAAGGGTAATGTAATGTCGCTAATGAGGGAAGTTACTTGAACACGATGAAAGCTCTGGCTGCAGACATACACAGTGAGAAAAACATAACCCTGCACAACACGCTTGGTTTTAAGCCTGACAGATAAAAATGGGACTACAAAGCTGCTAAAAATCAAAAGGGACAGGAAAAAGTATGTGCCCTTTAGAGAAACAATAGAATAAAGCCCCCCCAAAATTAGTCACAATAATTTTGATAATGTGTAACACACAGTAAAACTGCTAATATATTTCTGTTCAGTTCTAAGTATGTTAAGGAAAGATGCCACAGCCAGTACTATTAACTGCAAGAGTAAGCAATTTCCTGGTTGGTTGGCATTTCAAAAGTGGTAAATTCCTCAATATTTAGGAAATGCTTGGAACTCATGGAAAAATATTTCTTTTTATGTTTGCATGGAGAAAACACCAGTTAAACTGACATACAGTTTAACATGAAGAACCCTAAACTTGACATACAAAGGAGATGGAAAAAAAAAACTTGACCAACTCCAGCTGTTGCAAAGGTCTCCAGAAATCTGGCTTCATCCAGTCAACAACAAAGAACTAGAACCACACAAAAGTGATGTTGAAAGCTGACTCAGTGAAACAAAACCTTGATATTGAGCAACTCCAAGAACATCACACCTATCACCAGGAAAAGGAGATGAGGGAAAAGTCTGCATCCTGACCGACTGTCCACAAATCTAAGTTTCATCTGTCTTCCAGTGTTTAAAGTGGGAGATTAATTTTTGTTACCCAAACTGTGGGATAAAGAGCTCTTCTATGGTTCACTAGGTCACAATAATGGAAGGGACAGGAACTGCAGAAGTATCTCTCTGAGAGATATCACAGCTGAAATCCAAATTTTGCAATTACTTGGGCCACCCAGTTCAGTGTCAACTGAGCACATTCTCAGCATGTTCCAATTGCTTTGACTGAAACACCATCAGGTGAGATGCTAAACTAGATACAGAAGAAAGAGTTTGAAGACTGACACCTTGAAGGTTTTCACAGTTGTAATAGCCACCATGCTTTTCCCTCCCCTCAAGGAGAAGTAGTGTTTATCAACTGGTACAGGCGCTGTATGTTTTGTGCTTCTTCGAGTTTATTTGTTTGCTTTTCAGCTTTACTTTTAGTGACTTTTTGAGGTTGGGGAAAACATTAACTGATCACACAGCCCTTTGAGATGAAGCCAATATCCTGCAAGTTTACCTAGTCACTTCAGAACAGGGGTGGGAGGGACCACCCATGACATAGTAGTTTTTGGCATCAGACGGACCTTTTATGCCAGCTTAGTTCATGTTGCTAGCTCAAGTCTTTGCAGTTCACTGCCTGCTCCGGGTTTTAACTAGTAACATGGTTAACTATCCTTCTATCACTCAGCCTCTAAGCTTTTGGACATCTTTAAGTATTTCCTGCCCCCAGCTGTCTGCGCGTCCCACCCCCCCTCTCCCGGCTCAGCACAGAAATGGCTGAGCTGTTTGTAAACCAGTTGCTAAACTACTGCCTCCTGCAGAGCAGCAACCCAACGAACAGCCACCAATTCTAGCTCCTCTTAGAAAAAGGTGCTCCAAGCCAGACGCTTGTGCAGCAGAAGGGAACACTAGATGGCTGAGGCAGTAGCTCAGTTCTTCCAAGTTCTTACTTCCTCACTCGTAAATCAAGGCCCCAGCACTGTTTTGTCAAAATAAGTATCACTTTGCTAGTTACTAATTTGTATTTCTTTGTCCTCAGTAGTGTTGGGAGACTTGCTCTATTTAACATCTCCACGCAAATCATAGAATCATAGAATGGTTTAGGTTGGAAAGGACCTTGAAGATCATCGAGTTCCAACCCCCCTGCCATAGGCAGGGACACCTCCCACTAGACCAGGCTGCCCAAGGCCACGTCCAGCCTGGCCTTGAACACCTCCAGGGATGGGGCCTCAACAACCTCTCTGGGCAACCCGTTCCAGTGCCTTACCACCCTCAAAGTGAAAAACTTCTTCCTAATGTTCAATCTAAACCTGCCCTCTTCCAGTTTCAAGCCATTCCCCCTTGTCCTATCACTACATGCCCTAGTAAAAAAGTCCTTCCCCAGCTCTCCTGGTACTAAGCTTTTTCCCCTCTCCTTTCTCTAGACCAGTACTGAAGACAGCAGGAGATAGTGACTATAACACCGAATTATGTGATTGCTTATTTGGTACAAATGCTACAGGTATTATTTTTCCCATGGAAATACACAGTTGGAAAATGTAAGAGCTAGATTTGTAATACAGTACCCCCATAGTATTCTAGCAGGCAACACATAAAAATGATCCTGTGGGACCTTAGTGGTACCAGAAGGCACCAGATCAGTGAGTTAATGGTGCCCTAGACTCACTAATTCTAATATCAACACAATGATTAGGAGAAAAGAGAGCATCCTACATCAGACGAGACAGCTTTTCGTGCCTTGAGTAGGTGGTAAGCAGAGACTGCTGGAGAGGACAGTGAGGGCTTGTACCCAGAGCAGTGCTGTGGTATGAGCTTATTCAGTCAGGATGCTGCTGCCTCTAGTAATGGAACATGTCTAGGAGGGAAAAAGATAATGAAACAAAAAGAAGGCAGGAAAGGCATCAAGACACAGATCATCAACAAGCAGAGGAGAGCTTGGCTGACTTCTAGGTGAAGTAGGAATCATGTCCACTCAGCAATCAGTACAGCGTCATCTAAAGAACTGTAAGAAGCTGGCTAGGGAACATGAGCACGAGGCCTGCGTACAGCCTGAACCGCACCTCCCTCTGCAATTTTAAATGTATGCAAACAAAACAGTGCAAGTTCTTCGTACTGGCTTGGTGCACTTCAGATTGCTGGTAAAAGCTACTAACTTTAAACCAATAACAGGTTGCCTTACAACAGGTGAGAAGTATGTAAATTACGTATAGAAGAGATCCTGGGACCTGGAATGTCATGCCCGAAAGAATAGTACAGGATAGTGGCAGGAGCCACTCCTCAGTGGGAAACAGTGAAATAGTTCTCCTTTTGTGAAGGGAAAGGGGCATATAGTGCTCTCTGTAACACCTCACCCCTTGGTTCAATGAGTTCTGTGCAAGTCGGTCACGGGACAGCTAAACAACCGTCCTTTGGAGGCAGGGCCGGCTCCACATACAGCTTGTCCTGTTCCGTGAGCTGGCTCATAAGCAGTGAAGATGAAATCAGGGACTATATTTACTCTCCCTGCCCGGTCATATCTTTCTATAGATCCCAGGCGAGGCCCCGCTTCCTTGGCACAGATCCTGGAGTCTAGTAAGCAAAGGAGGGCATAAATCAGTGCCTCAGGTTCTGTCAGGAGCACATTGAACCAACCATCCGCGCTGGGAACAGGTGCACTGAAGGCAAGCAGGGACACTGTCCCATTTGGAGTAGTGGGGGGGAGGGGACTTGCAGAAAAGCTGTTCATGTCTTCTTCCAGGGCCTAGCCTAAACTTTTCACCCTGCAAGCAGGTTATTTACCTCCTGCAGCTCACCAACGTAGTTAAGTAGAGACTTTCCACTAAATACCAGTAAGGACCCAGCTAAGTCTTGTTGGTTTCTGTAACCTATTCTACTTCAGTTTTACTTTTGCTCCCACTCTTCTTTCTTTTCTGGCCCATTTTGCTCTCGGCTCTGACACACTAACTCCAAAGCTGAAGTATTTCAGGGACTATGCAGAATGATTAGTAAATGAAGGCAGTCTTAAAACACAACTGTAATTTTTCACCAGTAATTTTAAGACACCTGTCATGAAAACTAGTGCAGACTTACAGTGGCAAGGAGCATGTCACTAATCTATGCTTAATAAACACAGGGTGGATTTTCAAGTAATATTTTAGTTTGAATAACATTTTAAGCAAGCATTTCTTCTGAAAGAAGCAGTCCTACCCTCACCTCAACCATGGCTGCTCATTCCTACTCTCATCATCCTGTCTCTAAGTAGCAGCACAAGCAGTTGTGCAGTGAAACAAATTAGGGGGCATATCCAAATTAAAGTTCACTTTTTTAATCCTTTCTGGCTGTGTTAGTTTTAAGCTGGATCAGTTCCCTGGTCGGTTCTATAGCACAATCACAAAAAGGTTTGTGCCAGCATAGAGCAGGAATTGATGTCTACATCAGAATATTGACACTTGCTGAGCCTCAGGGCGATCAGCCTTACTCAATATATATTGCTCTGTACAGATACAATGATGTATGTACCCAGTAAAACCATCCATTGTAGATAAGGCTGTGTAAACAAGACCCCACCTATGCCCCCATAGTGAGAGCAATCTATTCCTTAGCTCAGGGAACAATGGCCCCATGGGTGGACAGAAACCTGCAGAACGACTTGTAAAGTGCTCCATATGCTCCAGGGCAAGGTGCTCCCCTGATGGGGCCTGCAGACACTCAGATCCAATGTAAAGTGAAAAAAGCAAACAGTGACTGGGTAGGAAGAGGGCTGCTTTCCATAAGATCCTTGCCAGTGCTTTGAGAAACAGTTTTAACACGTTGGGACTTATAACCAAATATTGTGCACTCTTAGCCTTTGCTTTTTAGTCACAGAAGCACCAGGTGGTTTCTTCCAATACTGAGCTAAAGAATCCAGCCCATACCAGCTATTTTGTGGACAAAATCAAGAGAGAAATGTTAACGATGGAATAGGTCAAAAATCCAATTAAAAATCATGTCTACCACCTAAAAAGTTAACCTCTGTTGCAGATGCAAGCCAGTGCTTCTCTGCATTCAGGGCTGGTATCTAGCTAGCTAGCCGAGAAGAATCCACAGGTGAAAGACACTCATGCCAGGGTCATAAGAAGGCAAATTACAATGAAAGGGAGCACAGCCAGAGATCTGCTTTCTGCCCTTCTTAAGATCTGAAAAGTGTAGCTGGTTAACACTAAGTGTTTGCATATCACCCGCAGAGCCATTCAGGGGTTCAGGGGCTGACCTTCTGCCCTTTAGCACCAGAGGCACCTGTTAGGATAACAAGAATGTTGGAGACAGCAGCGAGAGATACCATAGAAGATAGACTTAGTCACACCATGAAGCCATTACATGATATCTATCTAAAGATTAGTTCAGTGGCACCCTCAACTCTGGGATCTACATTATTAATACTCCCCTGAAAAAGACATCTGTATTTCTTTCTGATCTGTGAATGTTAAAATCTTCACTGATTTTCCTAAATACAACTCAAAGCGACCAACTCCATCAACTTTGGATCGCCAGAGAGAAACTAGTTTATTCAGAACATCATTTGGTACAAGGCAAGTAGCCTGCACAGGGTGGGCTGCCTGGAGTGTTGAGATGTGCCCTTTCTTTCTCCTTACCATACATCTTGCCTTCGTCTGACAAGATAATCTTCCGCCGTCCACATGGTGGGTAGATGGCTAGCGCTTCCTGGAAGCTCTGCTCAATGTCCGGACTCCACACACCCTCAGCGTCATTGTCAATGGGTTTGTCCAAGGCCTCGCTGCCCCCTGAGTCGTTGCTCCCCTCAGGGGAGGTGGGAGAACTCCACTCGTTGGAGGTAATGGTGCCAGCTAGAAACTCCAAGGTGCCACGCGGAGAAGCAGACTCGGAACCTGTGATGACAAACACATCCCATCTGTCAGTTAGAAGCCATCCTCTCTAGGAAAATGAGACACTAAAGAAAAAGAAAGTTAAACAAAAAAACAAACAAAAAAACCCTACCCAAACAACAAACAGTGAGGAGGGTTTAAACTTCAAGATTACCTTAAATGGTAACTCAACCACGTGCTTGATTTCTATTAATGTTCAGATTAAAACCTTTTCTACAAATCCCTCTGACAAAACAGCTTGCTCCCATATCTCTTTAGTTCATTAACTCTTTATCACTTTCCAATTCTCCTCAGATGCTATGTCTTCTAGCCTGTGCCTTTGTCTCCTAATTTCTTTCTCCCTCAGCTGTCATTATCTGTGTAACTTTCTGAAGAACACATACAGGGATTCAGTCCGTGTGAAAGACTATACAAAATGAAGCAGTGATGAATTATCTAGTCATCACTGAGCACTGGGGTCGAAATTTTCTTAGATACTGTTTCACTGGATCAGAGTTAGTACTCGGTGTCATTTTTAACACTGACATTTCTTCTTCTCAAGGATCAGCTGCACTTCTAAAAAGCAATTCCTGGAGCCAGACAGTTTAATGCAATGTCTCCCAAATCTCAGCACTATATCCTGGCAGGAGCAGAAGGCACCATGAGTAAAAGGATAAAGGCACTAGGTTGCAGGTCAAGAATCCTAGGCGCTTAGCCTGTATCTACTGCTCATCTTCAGAGCGACCTTGGGCCAAATGCATTCAGTTCTCTCTGCCTCTCTGCTCCCTCATCCTTTACCAGTCTCAGGCTATTAGATTTGCCACTGGGCAGAAGCAGAAACTGGTTTCTCGTTGAGCCTAAGCAGACAGCTGCTAGCTCCTGAAAACTACAATAAATTATACTCTACTTATAGACGTATACTATAGAAGTCTACTTATAAACACCTACAGTAGAGGCTGAGGTCATTGAGTGGAGCTGCTAAAACACTCATTCAGAAAGCAACTTCAGACCATACAGACACTTCCAGTCAACTGTACAGAATACAAATGGCTTCTAAAAACACAGATAATTCCCCTGCCTTAGTCCCAAGGCTGTTTGTTTACCTTTTTAATAGTTTTATCTGAGCTACAAAGAATGCTGTTAAATGAGAGTTCAAAATTTCCCTGCGTATCACCACATTGAGGTGGTTAGCAATAAAATCAGAATAAGGCTTTTTTTGCAAGAGCAACAGAATCATCAAACCTGTACTGAGCAAGAGAGTAAGGAGAGAGCTCTCACATACCAAGTCAGACTAGCTCAGAAATATCACAGTGATAATGTAAAGGAGAACAGAGGGGAAATTTGGGCACGGTCTACGTCAAAAATAAGCTAGAACAAAATTTGTGCAGTTATGCTGTGCCCTAGTTGGTAAATGGAAAAGCAGGTCTATTCATTCATTCATTCAGAAGTTCAAAAATTTAGGGTGCATGGCTCCAGAAACTTTTATGACATCAACTTAAAAAAACACTACATCATACACTCCTTTTTAATTCTCTTTAGTTTCTGACCTCTTTGGATTTCATGTTTACAAAATCTTCTCCAAGACCATAGTGACTAGATTATTTTTTTTTAATAAAAGCTGAAATTCATAAGAGTTTTATCATTTCAAAAGCTGAAGTTGTAAAAAGAGTCAACAACAGAGGCTCTCAGAAGGGGTTGCTGCTCCTTAATGACTTCATAAAGCAGCAGATACCTATTTCCCATCTCCATAACCCACCTAAAGCTCAGGAAACAAATAAGACAATACTGGGCATTTGAATAATTTCTAGACACAGTATACTTCTTACACCATGGTGCAGCATTTTAACAAGTTGTTCACATGGACATTTAGAAAACCTAGTATACAATTTATTTCCATGAGAACGTTTGGAACACATGAGCCATTAGATTGGCCTACCACTGTCTGTTTGTCCATTTCACCTTAGATTATTTCAATCCTCTTGACCCATGCTGTACATTTTCAGAGCATGGGAAGAAAGAATAAAATGGGAGGTGAGGAACGCAGAAAGGGGAACTCACACTTGGCCTTTACCATTGGGACAGACAACCCAAGCACACTGTGAATGGCACCAAAGCAGGCAATGTGACTTTAAGAGACCCCGAAATGAACAGTAAGAGTTGCTCCCTCACCAAGCACCTATCACCAGTAGATCCCCTTTCACTGTCAGATGCTCAATAAAAAAATTACACGGGCATTCAAGAGATTGTCCTACTGGGGAATCCGTGTAGATGAGTAAGCTTTTCACAGGGGGACTCTGACAGAGGAACAGAAGCTATCTGTTCCAGCTGTTCTTCTTTTGATATTTCCCCAAGCATCCCTAGTCCCTGGAGACTGTCAAGACCCTCTGTGTTTAATACACATTGAAATCTCCACAAACAAGGCATGGGGTAGTTTTAACTGAGGCTGACAGACTGAGAAATGGAGAGGTTCAGAAAGAAGCCTAAGGTGTGACAGCAAGTGTATTCATAGTACCACCTGCACTTGGAACTGCAGGTCTCATAACAGCCAGCAGGCTCCACACCAAGTGAAATCATACTCTAACTGCCCAACTGTATGACTCCCAAAGCCACAGCCACTGGAAACTACCACCTCTGCTATCAAGCCAAATCCCCTAGTAATGCATACAAGTAGACAAAGTCATCTCCCAGGGAATGCGTGCCCATCATAACCATAAAAAGCACCTACTTTGAATCCAGTTATTTTCATCTCCTTAACGTCCGTGCAGACACAGATGAATACCTAGCAGGTGATTTCAGCATGGCACACTCATGTTGGAAACTAAACAAATACATCTGAAACATGAATTTCCCCCTCCCCTCTCCACATCCACACCCTAGCAGTTGTTGCCTGATCGTTTCATGTTTTACAGGGCTTCACATCTGCACCGAGTGCCTTTGGTGACAAAGGAAACTCTGGGTCCTTTCTGATCCAAGCTCCAGAGTAAGTGGAGGAGAAAACATGCCATATTCGGTTCAGTGTCAACTGCCAAGACTCTTTTCTCCAAACGCGAAAGAAAAGTTGCACCAACTTGAGCAGACGTCGCTTGTATATTCAAGGCAAGTTCACAAAGCAAGAGACAGAATGTGTGAACCTTTTCTCACATTGGTCTAAATCAAGGGAGATGTGGAACATAAGAGCAATGAGGGAATAAATGATAATACATCTTGAAGTAACTAGATACTTCTCCCCCCACAATGCTTCTTTCTTTTTGTGCCTTGACCAGCAATGTAGTCCTGTCCCAAGCTACAGGTAGGTCAGCAGGCACCAAAATGTGCTATCGTGGCTAATCCCAACTTTTCTACACCTTGGGGCCCAATTCTGCTTTCCCTTCTTCGCACTAAAACTATTCCTGGTGGGTGATGAGAAAAGTGGAATTGTGCAGACTATAAAATCGAGGATGTCTGGCCATCTCCAGCTGAAACCTCAGTAACCACCCAGACACTAACACAAATTGGCCTTTTTGATAATTTATGAAGAAATTCCATAGACTGAAGTGACCATGAAAATCCTTATATGTCTCTCGTTCAGTAAGATGTCAGGGGTTTAAAGGGCCTGCAAAGTTTTCTTAAATAATGTTGCTTAAATAATAAGCTCCATGTGCAATCCCAGGTGATACTCTGTGCTCAGAGGCAATAAACAGTAATATAAGGAGTCCTGGTCGGGTGCTCTCTGGTCTGTGGGTCTCCTCTTTGGCTGAATGCTTGCGGCCTCCTGTTCCCTGCACTGTCGATCTGAACTCTGAACTCACTAGTGGCCAAAGTGGCCATTTATTAAACTAAGCAAAGCAAACTGTAGAGAAGCTGGGGGCTAAATTGTATCATAAATGGCTCTGTTAGTATGGCAAGTGGAACTGTCAGTGGAATCACCAGAGCATTTTTCAGGAAGATGCTAATGCTGAATGTGTTATTTATAAGAGAGGTTTGAATAATACTCATTAGAAACTACTTTAACAGAATACAAACGTTTCAGTTAACATCTAGCTTTCAGTTTGCTTCAGTTTCCCCATTCAATCAATAGTAACTATACACATACAGCTTGGTAACTTTAACGGTTTATTTAATGTGCTACTGGTGTATTTAATGTATTACTGAGTGTTCTAATATCACTAAATATTTTATTACTTGTAAATTATTATTTTTTTAAATTCTGTTTGTAGAAGAGCTTGTAATCACAAAGCTTCCTTCTGATGTGGAGGGAATTTGATTCCGAAATCACTAAACAGACATCCCAGTTCCCATGCATGTTCAGACAATTCCTTCCCCATCTGAACCCCCTCCCCAGGCACAGTTCTTAGCATCAGAGGAGTCAGAGGATGTTGTCCCATTCTCATAACAGGAAGTTTTGCCAGAGGTCCCAGGCTTGGTGTTTGTTCTCTTCAGATTCCCTCAGTTTGAACTTAGACTCCCCTTCTTGGCTCTCATGTTTCTCATATTGTACCTTACAGTTGTTCTTATTCTGGTCCCACTCTTATTTTACTGACAGATGATTAACTACCTTTCTTTGTGGGGTGCAGTCATGGATTCCCTCCCAGGATCAAAAACACAGGGACCTCACAGCACCTCCACCTCCTCACTATCTCCACTTCCTTCTTATGCTTCCCTCTGTCCAAATACTGTTTCTTATTCACTCTTGGCCCCTGTTCTTCTTTCTGCCATGGCCCATCTCTTAATGAGTCACTCACAAAGACAGGCTTTTGGGTCAGAGGAAAGCAACACCATGGAAAAAAAAAGCATAAAAATCTTTCAGCTCCAGCAGCTTTGGTTTAATTGTTCTGATGCTGGTAATTTCAACACTAACTCTCTTTCCTTTCACACATGGTATCTCATTGAGATTCAGAGATCCTGCAGGGCAAGACAGCTGCCAAGAGCCCTTCAACGAGGTCTCATTGACAGGGAGCACATCTTTAACAGACTCTGTAGTCTGACACATCTGCTTTGTAATATCAATCCCTCAGTCATTACTGTTGGTAACAGCTCCCTCTTAAGTGTTTGTGGCAGCTGCTCAACACAAAATCATACTTTCCTGAGGATCTGAAAAATTGCAGCCAGCTGTCTCCAGTTGTTCAGATTTCTTAGAGCTGCTCTGTCCAAAAGACTCCCCCCCCCGTGACTCCATGGCCACCCCCTTTCCCTGCTGGAATCGGTATCGAGCACAACAGACTAACCAGAGACATCCCTATTCGCTCACCCCTCCCAGGCAGGAACGTTTGCCAGCACGGCCCTGCGCAGTCTGACTGGTTCCACTCCTGCTTCTGAGCGAGCCACTTCATTTTTACCAAGGGCATCCCTTCATCCTTGGGCTCATTTAATGGAACTGCAATCTGCGGGGGCAGGGACTGCTTCCCGGTACAGGTATTCCTTGATGTCATTGTAATGCAAATGAAAACAAACAATTCCCGTATTCACTACCTTGATAACATGAGCCAAAGACTGCCACTGTGGAGGATCTGAACCACAGCGTTTTCATATCTGATCAGCAGTCAAACAGAGAATTTCAAAAAAAGGAGTTGAGCCAGAAGAGAAGATGTCCTGCTGCTCAAACTATAACTTTAGAGTAGTTTATAACAATAAGAAAACCTGGAAACAGCAACAACCAGTCAGTTACTTCCATCCAGAACACGCTAACAAATGAGCTTATACAATGCAGTCATATAAGGAGATTTGGATTTAGGAAAGTAACAGTTTGGAATACTATGAAATCTATTGCACAAGGTAAAATGGAAGATAGCATTCAAACTTACCAGAGGAAGGAGGCTGGGAAATTCTACGGGAGACTACAATAATAGCTCAGTTCCTCTGAAAGAAAAGAATGAGTGCAATCAGTAGATGAGTAGCTCCAAGGGGGTGCAACTCAAAGACTGCAGGAAAAAAAAAAAGTACAGGAAAAGGTGGGAAAGCAGCTATTCAACAATAACTAAGGTTTGTCAAAGCTTGCAGGCAGAAGAGGGCAGAAATCATGAATATGTTCACAGGGTCTCTACAGAGCAAAATAAAGACGAAACTGTTGCAAGACCAACTAGCACTGAACCATAATCCAGGATGATAATAGCACTTGTGCAGCACCGGCCAGAAACCAGTTGCTCAGGCTCCTCAGGAGCTGCACTCCAGTCATTAAATCAGCCTGGAGCCAGAGCCACCCGGTGTCAGCAGAAGATCCAGCGACAGCGGAGATGGGTGGGCGCAGCTCACTGAGCCTTTTGAGGGGGCTCCACTCAAGCGCTCCATAACAACTCGGGCAAGCGGTGAGCCTGGCTACAATCTCACCTTTCGCCCTGGGCCTCCTGCAATCCCTGAGCAATGCTGGCTGTTCCCTGTGAATATCCCTGTCCACCCGGGACACCCGAGTAACGCTGCCTAATCCTGTGGATAAAACCAGTTAAGGTAAGCGTTACTTGCTGTTGGTGAAGAAAAAGCTCCTAACAGGCAGCAGCACCAGGCAAGGAAGAAAAGAGAACTGAGATTTCCCTCTACGTATTGGGCAAAGTAATACCATCATTACACCTACAGGCTGCACTGTGAGATTTTTGTCTCCGTCTCACCGCTGACTAAGACTGGTTTACAAAGGAACAAGCACTACTAGCCTCAGATCATATCCAACATAAGCCTGGGCTCCAGCTGAATGCTTATCACGCTGCCCAGCACAAAATCAAGCTTGGTTTGCTCGCTGCACTGAAACTGCCTGCAGCAACTGCTGTTCAAAAGGCACCTGACTTCCTGAGCAAAGCAAAACAACACTCTTAAATTATTGCAGAGGCTGAGCTCTGGCTGAAACAGAGAGAGGATGTAGTGTCCAGCACAGTGATATAAATCAAAACAAGGAGAGAGGAGAACTTGTATCAGAGCAGCCCTGGATAATGCAGTCAAACAGGATGTGATGAGATAAGGCTGTGTGTGGCCTTGCACACCATCCAATCAGCCACATTTGCGATAAAGGAAACAGAACACAGAGCCTTGCTGCCCTAAAGAGGGGAGGGGGAAAAAAAAAATACACAATCCAACAACAAAACTCAAAGGCTGGCTTCTGCTTCCACTAGTCCAGGGGTGGCCAACTTGGGGATTGATCCGGAGCCACAGGCAACTCACGCACAGCTCCCACGTACAGGCCACATCACAAGGCCACCAGCCTTGGACTGACAAAATGACTGCTGCGTGATTTACATCTCAACTGGGACAGAAAAATGAGCCAGCAAGGGCAGCAGAGATTGACACTGCCAGGTTGCCCTGGGATTGAGCCACACACTGGGCTGGCCCCAGCCCTCAAAGGAACAGTGCAATTCCTGGGGAGTCACTGTTATTTCCCATGCGGGAACTGTTCCCAGAGCTCCCATTCTCCCTGACTTTCCAAGACATGTGGCATGTGTTTCACAGCTTCCCAAACAGATGAAGGTTGCGGCAGGGTGAAAATGGTTAGCCACGCTCGTGCTAGCAGCAGCGGTCGCCAGGAGTCATTCCCAACGAGCACAGAGCTGGTTAGAAAGCAATGAGCCAGGAGGAAGTCCAATAATCATGTCCCTTTTCTATCGCAGAATCACCAGTAGTGTCAGCTAAGCACGTTTAAATCACAACTGTCCCTTCAAGTATAGACAAGTGCAGACATTGACTGATAAAAGTTACTTGAGTCATACCAAACCGAGGTAGAGACAGAAATAAATCATGCTTAGCATTTTCCCAAAGAGTATTATTCACTTAATTATTAAAGTATAGGGAACCCTTAATAGCAACCTAAAAAAGCCTGGCTCCTAAACCCACTGAAAGTCAGTTGTCCTGAAAATATCACCATCAGACTCAAAAGCACCCATTTTACCTATGGAAAAAGCCATACCACAAAGACCCAAGTGAACCACCCAATGACAAAACCAGACTGGAGGCAAAATCCAGACTTTGAGTTTTTCCCGACAAGTAACGTGAAATTGAGAGACTCGTAATGCCCATTTTATGATATCTAAATCGAATTCTTATTTCCTAATCCTGCCTCCTGTTCATGACATCTCTCAACCTCTTGTCTAAGACTCAAGGGTAGATGTCTCAAAAAAACCCCTCACAACTGTGACATACTTAGCTTCCATGACGCTAATGGCAGAATTTCACATGAACTCAGACAGGAGACAGATGTTTGCAAATCTTATCCAAAGCAGTGAAAACATTTAGCTCCAAAACTGTAGCCACTCTCCAAGAAAAGAAATAGCTGAACCTGGGCTAAGAGGCTTACAACAGAACAGGCAGAAGTACTGACCACACAACCCATGAACACAGCTGAATTTCTTCTGCATCTGCAGTGCTTGAAGGTGGTCTGTGCTGCAGGCACGACCTGTCCGGCCAGGGCTAAGCCCTTTACTAAAGCCTCCTGACAAAAGCAAACCACAAACAGGCAGAACAAGTGTATAAAATGGGACCTCAGTTCAGTCAACCAATTGAGCATATACCTTGATTTTAGTAGTAGTTAGACAGGAGTTTAAAGGTATTTGATATTTTTGATAAATCAATGCCTAAGTAAAGTAAAGAACAACCATGAAATATCTGCATCGTATTTATGAACCCTACTCATGGCTACCAACAAAGCCGCACTCTCTTGCGGTATTCGGAAGCCACCCCAGCTCAATTTTGGAGTACACGGTCCACCTGGAACATGCAGCAGCTGAATGAACATTCAATGCTTACAGCTAAGATGATTGCTTCTTGAGGGCTGACACTGAAGCAAGTCCACCCAATTTGGTTTTCTGTAAAAGAGCCTGAAATTTCCTGGCAGACAAACAGACACCAGCCATTTTAGCTGGATTCCAGTTGTCCTGCCACTTTGATACAAGAGATTGTAGAGCCATCTTCAACTCAGACTAGTGTAATTTTGAGCTCAGAACTCTTCCCTCCCAATTGTGGCATAAAGACACTGTCAATTCCAAACTGCTGAACATATAGGGATTTCACAGAAAGCAAGTGAAAATCACGAGAACCTGTAAGTACAACCCCAACCCTCAAATGGGAATCACTANAAAAAAAAAAAAAAAGAGAAAAAAACAAATGCCAAAAGCTGAAAAACACAAGTTAAACTTGCCCCCAGATATTACAGGAAAGCACGAACCTTCTGATTTATCTCTTTGCCCTTCCAGACCCTTCTCACCAGGAAGGTCAACAGGTTATATACCTTCTGCTGGATTAATCTAGAGGAGAACAAGGGCAGCTAGCCAAGCAAAACTAGATTCTTAAAGGGACACAGCCAACCACAGACTTGACTCATTTTTAAAACATGTTCTTAGAAATAAAACCTGTGGCCATAAACAGTGGAAAAAGACACTGCTTCTGTATTACCAGTTGGACAGAAACAGAGATTTACATTGTTTCCCCTGCACAGTTATTTTCTTCTGTTCGCACTGATCCTTCACCATAAAAAAAACCAACCCAAAAAACCAGGAGCAGGGAAATAAATATGATTTTATTTATTTATTTTTAGAAACATAAATCAAAGACCAGTAAATGTACTTGGAGAAAAACTTCTTATGCAAATATCTCTGTTACACCTCTTTTTTTCCCCCCCTAAACTGACAAGATTTTCAAACCAAGAGAGCCTTTCCAAATCCTGCTAGTCCGGTATCAGTGGGCTTTCTTTCAAGGACCTGCTGTGGAGAAGTACGATCAGGTAAGAGGAACTTAAAGAACACATCAGCAAATCTTCCCTTTCCATTTCAGTATCCACACGCTCAGTGCTCTCTTGACTTTTCCTCCTTCAGTAAAGCAGTCCTGGAAACAAGAGATTAGATTTTGTCTGGACATCTGTCATTAATGGTTACCATACTAGTTGAAAGGATGCACTTTGAGGACTATGCTAGTTTATTTTTTCTTTGGCAATAGCAAAGCAGATGCTTCAAAGGCTTGTTTCCAGGCTCTGGAAGCCACTGGCACTCATGTCTTAGAAGTCGAGCAAAGTAAAACACCTGCCCTTTGGCAATCATATTCTAACGAAGGTAAGAACAAGGTAATTATAAACCTACAACGGAACAGAAAAACAGAGCCAGTGACTCAGCCAGTGGCACCGGGAACTGGAAAACCTGCCCCTCCCTAGCAGGAAAACGTCTAATTCATATGGTGTTAAAAACAAAGGGGAGTGACTGCATCATCTCCAGAAAAAGGAGGACCCAAGGGGCAGGAAAAACAACCAACAAAAACCCACCCAAAAAAAAAAAACCCCAAACCAAAAAACCACAAGAAAACCCCAAGAACCCAAAACACCACCTCCAAACCCCGAAGAGCTCTTTCTAATAATCTAGTCTCAGATCTTGTAGTGAGCTCCATACATGCAAATGCCTGACTTTTTACAAGGCTCTACAAAGGAACATGTTGGGCATTTATTTAGTACAGCATCTTCACATAATGAAGAAGTCGGAGAGAGAGAGAAGAGCATACGCTACTGTAAATCTTGATAAACTTGATTGCTCTTCAGAGGAGGATGGAATTGCCATGAAGTCAGGGAATGAAAAGAATAGAGTGCACAATGTAATAGATTTAGATTTAGAATAGCATTTGCTGCTCTCCAAGGAAATCATAGCTGAAAAAATACTTCAAATTGGCTTTGGAGAGTACTGCTCATATTATTAGAAAATTAACTAACGGCTTCCAAACTAAGTGTAATGATCTACACCAACGGAACCAACAGGTACAGGGGGCATCTACTGGGTTGCTGTAGGGATCTTTGCTAGTCCAGATTTCTTTGACATCTTAATTAGAGATCTAAGACTGAATAAAGGGAATGTTAACAACACTTGCAGGTGATACAGAATGAAGTTTACAAACACCAGTGGATAGAAACAACTCAAAAGGATTCAGACAGCTCAAAACCAAACAAGAGCAGCAGGGGGGACAAGTAAGACTATGTGGGAAAAGTAATGCAAAGAAACTGCAGAAAAAACAATGAAAAAAAAAAAGAAGAGGTAAATCAATTAAAAAGCCCTGCCAAAAGCAGGAGCTAAAGACATGCAAGAGTGAGAATGCTGAACAAAATGAGAGAATTGTCTGCAAAGCAAATGCTTCTACAAAATCTAAGTTTTGTCTGCCCGTGCTCAGATATCACTTCAGGCAACAAAGAGAGATGAATCACCTCCAACACGTGGAATATCAGATCTCACTCTGCAAAAGGAACGCAGATAAATTGAAGAAAGTGAAGAGTATAAAAAACAATCATTAGACATTGAAAAGTATTTAAGGTTTTGTCTCATTAGCAGCTTGTAAGTACTTAGAAGGTGCAAATGCAGAGAGAGAGAATAAGCAATCATCTCAGAAATACATACCAAGGCAAAAGCTGTTGCGGTAGAGTAAGAAAACTTTTCTGACATTAAAGTACATTTTGGGTGATGAATAAATTGCCCAAGAAAATTACTGGAATATCCATTGCATAGCATTTACGGGGGAAAAAAAATAAAATACAATAACAAATGAACAAAAGGACAAATCTGAGCTATAGGGAAAGTATAATAAATCTTTAAAAAAAAAAGCTAACAATGAATTTTTGCTTTCTTAAGATACAGTCATGGCCAAATAAGACAGAAAATCTTTTCACTATCCCAGAAGCAACCGTAGACATGGTCCAAGGAACTACTTACGGTGGGAAAAGATGGCAATGTTGCTAAGAAAATGTCCCCATTCTTCCCCCACTGCCCATGTCCTAGTAATTGCACACCCTTCTGCAGACACACCAGCATTTATGTGACCATATGATGAACTAGACTGGAAAACAGATGTGGCTGAAAACTAGCTTGCTAAAAGAGGGTGTTACTTTTCATCTGGATCAGCCCCCTGGCCCAGGTCAGTGAACAGCAGTGACCATGCCAGTGACAAAGGAAAGAGGTGTGACAAGTACAGAAAAGGACAGCTTGAGGCCGTGTGGACAGGTTCTGTCTACAGCAGTGCCAGCCTAAAGTCTGTGGACCCACTGCTTGAGTTATGTTCTGATGGAACCAAGAGCTGAAAGATTCAATCAGAAAAACACACATAATACTAAGGAAGGAAAGCTGTGAATGAGTGTAATATCGGTCCAAAGAATGATGCAAGCAGCATCTATTGGAAACTGTACTTTTCAGTAACCTTCTCAAAACTCTACTTACTGTATTTGAGTTCTGTGTAACAATTATCTGAGTAAGAAAACCAACAGCAACTGTGATTTTCTTTTGAACCACAAGCAAGACTGAGTGCCATGGAGCCCTTTTTCTATTCAGAGCTTGGCAGTACTATTTTCATACTGTTTTCCCACAGATGTTCTGTAATACACTAACACTAAAGTATTTTAGGTTAGTACTGTGATGTTTTAAAGCCATCAGTAAAATTAATTGAAAAATCCAGAAGATGTAGCAGGAACCAAGAGAGTGTAACAATTTCTAACAACCATTCTCATGCACACTAATTGCTCCCAAGATCCCCTCAAGAGGATACGAACAATGAGCTGATACTCCAGTTTAGAGATGATAAACTTTGTCGCATGCTCGAGTTTGAGGGAGCCATCCAGACCGGGATTTAGGAAAATCCCATAAGGTGACTGCACCCACTGTCTGACTGCCCTTCTTTCTGCCAACCCAAGTTCCAAAGAGAAGCAGAGAGTCCCTCAGCATCCAACAGCCCTAATAAAGAAGCCCATCTGTGTTCATTACAACACGATCCAGCGTCTTCTCTGGCCAAAAGGCTTCAACTCCACAGGTGATGGTACAGGAGCTTCAACCCGGCCCTACCACTTGTTACGTACTTAGTCTGCTTTCCCCCTTGTTCTGTTCCTCTCGCTCCTCCCCGTTACTCTATGCCCTGTCCTACTGCCCGCTGCCTTCTGTACGAGAAGAAACAATAAAACCTCTTACATCTACACAGACAGATAGACAGACAGGTGAACGAATGCTCCACTCACTTTGCACGCAGACAGAGCAATCGAGTCGAGGGGAAGCCGATCTGTTCCGAGCAATAGGAAACAAGAAAAAAGAAAAAAAAAAAAATCTCCTTCCCTCCCACCCAACCCCCTGCATTTGAAAAGTATTTTACGTTGTTTATTTGTAGAGGATTCGCAGAAGTCAACTCTTAAGGTTAGAAAGTAACATGAATGTAATTTCAGGTTAAACAAAAGCAAAAAAAAAAAACAAACCGCGGTAGACTAGTTGTGGTTGTTTCTTGGTTTGTTTAGTTTGGTTTTTTACTTATATATGACTATTCACCATACAGTACTTTACAGAAGTCCTTAAAATACGTTGGGTTACACTCCTTCACCCTTCTACAAAAAAAAGCCCCCTCTTTAGCACCCCATACAAGGAATGGTTTAAACGGAATTATCTACATAAGATAAAAGATTACTCGGGAAAACTTTTGGGGCTTTTTTTTTTGTTGTTTTTTGTTCGTATGTTTTGGGTTTTGGGGGTTTGTTTGTTGTTTTTGTTTGTTTGTTTGTTTTTTTATTTAAACCCTTTCCAGGGGCATGCCAACAAAACTCGATTCTAACTTCAGAACAACTGATCTGGGAAAACAGTATTCCCTCATCTTTTGGTAAATGCCCTGTAACAACCCACGTGCCTTCTCACGGATGGATTTGCTTGTGATTTTTTTTTTGTTTGCTTTATTTTTCCCCAGAACGTCTTTTATAATTTACATTAAAAAGTTATCATAGAAAGCACTCACCCTCCTCCCCACCTTCCCTTAAGAACATCTCTACAAACGGTACAGAAACCTATTTCCCCCCCCATGAAAAGCGCTCGCAGTTTTCTGCCGACGCGACGAGCGCCCGAGTTCCCCAAGTCCCAGCGCCGGCAGCCCCTTCCCGACGGGGGAAGCCGCCGGGAGCCTCCATTGAGGATGTTCCCATCGCTTCCCTTTGTACGCCTGTGCCTCCCCCTTGTCGCACCCGAGGCGGCTCCAAAGCCTTCCCATCGCACCCCCCACCCCCA
>VUYV01000371.1:74649-183037 GCA_008711295.1 Anarhynchus alexandrinus | reverse complement strand
GGGGGGGGGGGGGGGGGGGGGGGGGCCGGGGGGGGGGGGGGGGGGGGGGGGGGGGGGGGGGGGGGGGGGGGGGGGGGGGGAGGGGGGCGGCGGTGTCCCGGCCGCCGCCTGCAGGAATCGGCGCGGCGGTGCGCGGCAGAAGTTGGGAGTCCGCGGCCGGGACGGGACGACCTCAGCCGGGGGGAAGCGGGGGGAGAGCCCTGGAGGCGGCGCCGCTGCTTAGTCCGGTGCTTTCCCGGGGGCGGCACTGCGGGGATTCGGCGGCGGCCGCCCAGCAGCCGAGCGCCGGGTGAGGAGGAGCTCCGCTCCCACGGAACCCGCTCCCCCGCCCGGCACCGGGTCACGGCTCCTCTGGGTAACCCCTCCGTGCCGGGCCGGCCCCCGGACAACACCTCTTCGAAGCCCCTCGGGGATGTGTGGTGTGATTTCCACCCAGCGCAGCTGAGCCACCGCAAAACAAACCAACGCCAACACACCGCAGAGCTGGTTATAACAGTTTAATTGTCCCGAGAGCATCCCAGAAAATAAACTACTCACCTAACGGCACGGGGATGTCCTCTGTGGCTTTCCTCAACCGCTCTGCAGGTAATCAACCTGAAACTGGCTGCCCTTTTTCTGTGGAGGCTCCACACATCCCTTCTCCCCCTCTGCTTTCTCTTCCCCGTCCTCATCTGAAAAGCACATTCCACGGCCCATCACTACATTGACACCACACTGTGGCTCCCAGCACACTCTGGCACAAAACTGGCATGGCCACCAAAGTGGGCAGTCCCAGGCTGGTGGCAATCCTTTATTCTCCCGCACCGGTCAGACTTGCCTTGTGGCAGGTTAGTTCGAACGAGTTCTGATCACTGGTCTGGTTCACTATGAAGCTGCTCTTTCCCTATCCATTCATACAGCTTCAGCTCTCAGCTAACCTTCTCTGTACCACATCTGTTCCCCAAAACACCCACGCTCTTTCCTGGCCTACTGCCCCCACAGCAATCGAGAAGAGGACCACCAGGTTGGATTTTTTTCCTGGATGTCTGTTTTATCACATCTCCCCACACTTTGCAGACACCATCTCTCTCTTCTTCACAGCAACAAATACACAGTGTATCGTCTCTGTTAAGTCCCAAAGGTCTTTCGTGGTCTTTTACTACTATCTCTTTTTCAATAGTCACCTCTGGTTAGTCGTCCACTGTGTTCCTCCTGTTTAATTTTCATTTGCGTTCTTTCTCCTTTGCTCTTGTTACATTTGGAAATTAATCATCATAAACACCTGAGAAAGCATCACCATAGTCAAAAACAAGCCCAGGGAATTCAGCCATTTCTATTTAGAGCACTGTAACTGGGAGCACTTTTCCCCGCCTGTGTACCTTTAAATAATTTAAATTAATTTAATAATCTTAATCATTCAATTATTTCATTGAAATGAAAATAATTTCATTTAATTATTTACTTCAAAATTCTTTTTGCATATCATGAGACCTAGAGAAAACTTTACTCTTAGGCTGTTGTGCTAAAATGCAGAGTATCATACTAATCAGCATTGCAACGCTTTTTCTCTGCTTGTCTGCCTCTGTTGTCTCTTGTCTTCAACTCATTTAGAAGATTTTGAGGGAGAATCGATCATTTTCTGCCACATAGCACAAGGGGCCCAGACCCAAGTAATGCCAGTAAATAAGTAGTAATGCTGACTTGAAAAAAGAAGCATAATGGTACAAAGCCTATTACACTTTTAAGTGCATGCATACTACAGAGTTTTAACCACTTTACCTGCAGAGACCATCTAAAGTATCAAAAATTATCTGTTCCAAGGTGTATATATACTAGAAAAAAAATGACCAGCACAGGAATGCCAACAAGCTGCACTAGAAAATGCTGATACAAGACTGAGAGCTGCACTAGGGTTGGAAAGCCACATCCCCAAAACAACAGCAGTAGTAAAACAGCAAGTTTAGTAATTGAACTACATCCCATTAGCAGCTCTGGGCTGTGCAGCTACATCAGCAAAATAAACTTTTTCCTGTCTCCAGCAGGTGACTTTGTCACAGATGCCTGGTGTGCGCATAACTGCCTGTGGTACAGTTATGACACAGTTGGCTTTGTTTAAAACTTCTATATTGAAGAAAAGGATTAAGAAAAATCTTAGCTTTTGGTAAGAAACCAAAGCTAAAAAAGTTCGTAAGTCTCTCAGTTGCAGAGAAAAGACTGAAACCAGGACCTAAATGTGTCCTAAGGCTTCAGAAATCAGATGGCAAAACCCATCACCCTCAAAAACTTAAGTCTTGGGATTTGGAAGGCCAACTCCACTTCTTCACTTCTTTTTTTTTTTTTAATTATTTTTTTAGTTTGGCAGTGCTGAAGCTAACTGACATTGATAACCCTTTTTAATACACTTACAATTACTTGTCTTCATAAGGTAATGCAGCAATCATTTTATTTTATGAATACTTAAGAAAAATGTTTTCTGATCCAACTGTAGGAATTGAGAGCATATACAATATAAATAAGATGAAGTTACAAAATTCAATGAAATTATTTGGGGGGGGTTGCTATACAAAGCCTTGTAATGATCTCATTTAGTCACTGCTTCTACTAAGGCATATTTAAAAAAATGTCATTTAATGAAAAATAAATATATGTTAAAGGTAGCTCACTTCTCGTCACATCTGTTCACCATGAATTCTAGGCCAGGTCTCATGATTATGTGACTAACGTCTTGTTTTGCTCCCATTTCCCTGCAGAATCAACATAGCTCAAAGAAGAATTGAAACCTATTCCTTCCTGTGAATCATCACACAAATTGTTTGCAGGACTCCAGTCAATTACAGTTGGAAACCCACTCAAGAGAATAGAGGGGTTTTGGTGGTGTTTTGTTGTTGTGGTTTTTTTTTTCTTTTTTACTGGTGGTAATGTGAAAGCAAACTATTCTGCTTAGAACAGAAAGCCCAGGGAGTTGGGCAAGCTGATCAGACTTAATTCCCCAACCCTCTCTGTACTCTACTTGAATGGTTTTGATATGCAGCTTTTAAAATAAAGTCATTTTTCACAGTAAAATAGTATTACTTGCCCTTTAATAAATAAAGGGCTCAATTCAATTAAGCATTAAAAAAAAAAATTTGTTTTCTTCATAATGTTAAGCTGTTTTGTTGCAGACAGTGCAATGGTTCACCTTGCTTGGAAATGTTAATTTAATCAAAGTAAATGATCACCAATTCCATCCTCTAGAATACATTCACCCATTTATGTATTCTTTAAATTAAATGTTAAATTACCAGAGTAGTTTACAGTTATAATAGCCTTCACCTTAACGCATTTTGGTGAAGTTAAGTTTGCTTGTGGATTTTTCTCCCATTTTGGGACCAAAGCAGTGACCTCCAGCTCCCAGCGGGGAAAGAATATTCCCATATAGAACATGTTAAGGGACGGAATGAGAAGACAAAAGCTCTATAGACTGTACAGTTCAAGAGCTACAAGAACAACAGTGGGTGCAGGGTCTCTGCCTTCTTTCATGGCAGGGCTTTCAATTCTTATTACTTCACAGCTGTAGCAGGCTGTTTTCCCTGTTAGTAAGGAAGCCCTTACGCCAGCGTTGCTTTTCTACTCGTCTTCAGAACTATACGCTGGGCCAAATCCCTTGGCCCTAGGACACCTTCAGTGCCTGTCTTAGTTCTAGGTTTCAGCTGTAGTAGTTCCAAACTGCAGTTATCTACAACAGTTTGACAGTGTGGCAGAGAAGATGAGATTCCTGACTCTGTCAAAGAAGGAATCTGTCCATAGTTCAGTTTCACAAGACTTCGCACAAACTCTTAGCTCTTGGCCTGTAAATCACGGGGAAGGCTTTGCTTGCCTCCCGTACCAGGGACAGGAAACCTAATACAATGTCAACTGAGAGATTTACAGAGCTGTTAATACCAGCAAATAGAGGAACACACTAAGTATAATATAATTATTATGCCAACAGTAGCAAACCCCCCTGTCCTACTGCTACCAAATTCAGCAGCAAAACCAATGAGAGTGGGATTGAGCCCTAAAACAGCAACAAATTATTCACTGTCTTTTATGTTTGTGAGCCAAGGAGCTTATAGCAACCTAGGAGCTGTTTTAGTCTGCTAGGCCTGCCTTTAGGAATCATATTTAACAGTTTAATATGCTTCCTTCTTTGTTTTAAGATATCTTTGGGATTTCAAGAATGTTACATTTGCATGTATGCAACTAATATTACTGTACTAAGAACAAATGCCCAGTAGTATTTCACACTCAGTTTTCTCTCCCAACTAACCCTAATCTGGCTCAGATGGAAATAGTGGAAAAAACGAGGTGACAAGCAACCAGCGTGAAGAATAGGGCCTGCACATGGAGAGCTGTGTGTTTCTGGTTACCAGAACCACCATATCTCCTCTTACTGAGGTTCATACAGCTCCCAGTGGAAACAGGAAAAAATAACCACTTCAACTCGGTATTCCTCTTAGCCTTGTATTATTTCAGTTCTTGATTCAGAAATATATGGTACTGTTCTTCAGCAGAGAATGGGTTCACATGGACAGTAGGAAAATGCATAAGGAACCATCTCAAAAGCCCTAACTGGACGCTGAGAGAAATATTAATAACACAGGGCAGAGAAGTGCAACTACCTTGAAGAGAGAATCAAATGGGAACCAAGAACTTTGCAGGAAGACCTGCTGATGGGAAAAAAAAAAAAGTATTAGAGAGACTAACCTTACATTTATTCCCAGACTTAGAAAAGTGTATGGAAAAACACGACAAAGAGAATTAAGAATTAAAAAGGAAAAGGAGGAGTAAGAAGAGAGAAGAGATACAAGACGACAGGAAGAAAACTGAAGTAGTATCTATTACAAGAAGAACAAAGAACACCCACAAGTAACAGCAAAATTGTACAAAAAAACTCATTTAGAATTAAGGATTTTTTCAATATATAAATTAGTTTATTTTCATTTAGATATAAAAGTTATAAATACAATTAATGTAAAACAGTAGCTGATAAAAGAGCACTTTATCAGTTCATCTGTCTGCATAATTTGACTGAGACCCAGAGGCCCTGACGCTGCTAGGATCATTTGATGTCAACAAATAGATTGAAGAGCCACTGCTGACCAGCCTAACTGAAAGGGTGAGTAAAGGGATGCTACCGTGGCCTTCTGAGCACAGAGGAAATAATCTTGAATTGGAAATTAGCAGTCTACCTTCAGGTCACCCCAAACTAACATAAGGCAATTTCTTTCACAGTCCTAGTCAGAAAAATAATCAGACAGGTAACAGACCGACTTCGGTTTTATGTATGGGTAAATGGAATGCAGAGCCATGAGCCAAGAACTCAGAAGGGCACAACTGGAAAACACTGCCAGGTCTTGTCCCCAGCCTGATGAGCAGGAAGTACATGAAGGCACAAAAGAGATCCATGATTCAAGTTCTCTTCGCTGACTGCTCTGCTGGTGAGATCATCTCAAGACAACGGCTCACCAGATAATGCAGAATGGGCATCTGAGAGATGCAAGAGCTGGAGTTCTCAGTATCAATTCATAATTTACAGTTAAATACAGAGTTTACACAATTACCATATTTTTTTTTTCCTGGCAGTATCAGAAAATGTCTTCACAAAGTTTCATTATTTTAAAACAGCAAGTGGTATCTACCACTGCAGAGACTCCAGAGACCAAGAGCAATAAATCTGGCTCTTTGAAGCCTGAAACAGAGACCATATCCAAAGCTGGAGAACACCTATTCTTGTCTCAATAGAGCGATAGAGTTTTTCAGGATTATCGTGAATATGCATAACAGCCATGAAACAGGCAAGATAGTAACTGTTCTCTGCTTTAGTACGCAGCAGTTGTGTACACTATGAGACTTACATGTCACAGTGTGCAGCAATTCACTCTGATGAATCAAGGCCATATTTATCAAGGAGCATTCCATGCTGTGACCTACAGTCTCCATATTGTACACCCAGCATTAAAAATGGAACATTGGAAGGACACATTACAAAGCCCCGTGATACATTTATTAACTGTTTTTAAACTTATTGATGCCTTTGAAAACATCTGTAGTCTCTTTTTGAGGTAACTCCTTCTTATAGTCAGGTTAAAATTATTTATATAAAATCTACTTTAATATGTCATGACTTGAGATAATCTCACTTTAAAAAAAAATGAAATCAGTCACTAACTTATTCCTAAAAATGTAGCAAATTTTACGAAAAATGGACAAATGAAAAAATATTTCCGATTGGTTTACAGTCTAGATTCAATCAATCAGAACACTGCTTTTCAGGAATAGTATTGTATATTGTTACAATACTACCTTCTGCCAAATTCAGTCAGATTCCATCATCTGTTCAGTCTCATTTTTCACATGGTTAAGACTAACAGAAACAGCAATGGATATAATATCACCAACTAAAAAGGGAGCATTTGAGATTTGATTGTTCTTTATTTGGTAAAACGACTGTCAAGGGATATGGAGCAATTAGAATAATGAAAGGGAACTGGACTATCAGCCTTAACAGAGAATCATCCCACAGAGTAAGAGAAAAGTGTTTTATTAGAGCCAATGTCTCATTCCACCTCTGTATTTGTTGATTATTACCTATGGTTGCACAGAGCCATAGCCTGAATCCTTCTGTGTCTGACTGTTATAACAGACAGCAAAATGCTACACATGGCAAAAGAGAACACATGCCAATAACTGTCCTCCTTTTTTCTGAATTCATCTGATCAGGAACTCAAGAGTTCCTGATCAGATCAGTAGCATCATCTCCAGGGGCACTGTGGAAGTTCCAAGGTAT
Source organism: Anarhynchus alexandrinus (assembly GCA_008711295.1). Lineage (NCBI taxonomy): Eukaryota > Metazoa > Chordata > Aves > Charadriiformes > Charadriidae > Anarhynchus > Anarhynchus alexandrinus. The sequence continues at coordinate 176,250 of VUYV01000371.1, read as the reverse complement.
ATGAACACTAAACCATTATTTTTCTAATCCTAGCTGCAAGAGGTTCCAATTAGTGGGCTAAATTCCTTAGCTCATTCTCACGCATCACCTCTTACAAGGATTCTGAAAGCAGAATCAACACCAACGACCAAAACATCACCCATATTCCTTGTTCTTCCACAATGCATACAGAGACTGCTCAGTCTTGGGACAGTCTCCTAAGATGGTCTACTGTCAACTTCCATAATGCTCCGAGGCCTGGTGTTTGCTTTCTAATAAGCCTGCAGAAGTCTGTCCTCCAGTTCCCTTCCATCCCCAATGTGCTTTTCATTACTCCGTCTGGAACTCTTACAACAAGATGCAGGGATGGGAGTGAGTTCCATGTTTCAAGTCTGTTGTCTCTCATTCACAGGCCAATTTACTATCAAAGCTGGAGAGTCCAATAGCAAAGGCCTGAAGAGCACAGAGAGGATAATTATAGTCCAGAGTGAACACATCTTCTGCTACACGACCAAACTGCATCACAATGTAGTCAGCTGGGGAGAAAAGAAAGATTCAGAAACGAACAATTTCACAGTGAAGCAAAGAAAAAAACCACAAATGAAAACAACCACAAACAAAAACCCACACAGGTCTGGCAGTCCCAAATATATGTGGTAGGTGTATCCATTCTTTCTCACCAGAGCGGCCTTGAAGTCTGTTCTCTAGAGTGACTGTGTTATTCTAGAGGTTACCTTTCTTCTCAGAACCAAAGCTCAAACCACTCTTTTGCTGGGCTGAAGGTGCCGTATTAATCCTTTTCTTTCCCTTCAGGAAGCTTGCATTTACCCCCTCTTTTGCTGCAGGTATGGACAGCAGTCTCTACACCCACCCCAGAAAAAGCAAGGCCTTATATAATTTCCTTGACAGCTGAGAAGTCCCCAGTAATCCTGAGCTGAATTCCTCCCCCCAGCCTCCCTTCTCCAGGAAAAATGGCCTATTCCTCCCAAACCTCATGAAATAAATTGGGTTCTCCCTGTTAAAATAAGCCCCACACACTCTCCACCAGACTCTTACGGTCATTGTCATGGACAATCTGGAAATTCTTCACTGAGGCCTGAGTGACTCTCCCATGGAAGTTCAAAACATAGGATTGAGTATCATCATTCCAGACTGGAGCCTTGTTGTGCAACTCAATGAGGTTCTCTAAAGTTTTGGTTTGCCATTTTGACAGCAGACTCTCATGTTCCTGTTCAGAAGAAAGAAATATATTTATCAGATTTGGAATGGGTCTGCTTTTGAGTACCGCCTCTGATGTGTGTGCACTCTGTCACTTGAAGGTCATTCCCTGTTTAATGAAACACAACGGCAGCACTTAAACTCAGTCCTACTGAAAGTTTTCTGCAAGTACCAGCTATAGTAACTGGTTTAGTATTGTATACTGATATGATAGTGTATTTTTGAGGATAATCTAAATAAAACTTACTGTTCAGTTTAAACTAGTTACTTTATACCTTATTTTTATCTTTATTTACTTTTTTAAAGATCCAAAAAGAACTTTGAGAATTGGCAGCAACAAAGTGCATTTAGATGCATTTTTTCCTCCTATAAAGGGGGGGCAGTATTGCTTAATTGGATGCATCACACTACAGAGAAGGAAGTCAAAAACAGAGTCAAGCCCCTACGCTGAAAGCTTTGCCAACTTTTCAGAACAGCTTTGTGTTTTAGCCTTGTCCACTGTCAGTACACTTGCCTGTTAGAAAAACAATTGGGAAAATAGGGGAGAAAAATAAAGGCAGGGCCATGGAATCATTAGTGTACTGACAGGGGAGATGGCAATACATATTGAAAGAAGATGAATAAATTACCACCTCCAGATACAATTTTCCTGCCCATTCACAAAATTAAACCTCTTCTCCAGGCTCTCATGACACTGAATTTCCACTTTTGAAGATTTTTTTTTTGTCTGACCTCAACAAATACACCCTTGTCATGCTCATATCTACTCACAACATGGCTGCAAATACTATTTTCTAGCTTAAAGCACTGACCGAGTCTTTCAGTTGGCACTTGTCCTTTCTGTCTTTTGGTCTTCTATCACACCAAATATAAAACCCACATTAAGTGAACTGAACAATTTTCATCATGCACTTTAAATATATCTTCAGATACAGTTCTGTAAGCTTTTAGCTATAATATTCCCCATATGTATGAGAAATCCTCACTAAATAGTCACCAGAAAACTCCATTCTTCTCCTCATCCCACTTTCTCCTTAAAAAATCTTCCTTTTCTGTGCTTCCTGCAAAGAGACTGACAATATTCTGATCAAAAAATGTATTCACTGTCTTGCTACTACACCAGAACACCACCTTATCTATTTATTACCTATCTGTTGTAATCCATATACTGTCTAAGAATGTAAGCTCCTGGAAGAAGCAAGTTTGTTCTGTGTTCATCCAACTCTCAGCATAACAGGTCCCACCCATGAGGAGAGGTTGTAGGTGCAACAGCAACAACACACTAGCCATTGCAATAGCTAAGTAAACAATTTTTAAGCTGACCAAAGGACAAGTAAGGATACAAACACTATTCAGAAGGCTAAAAATTAGGTAAAAGGCAAGAACAACTTAATCAACACCTTTAGGCTACATTGTATTTACCCTCCATGAGACTTGCTAAAGCCCTGGGTATTAACAACCTCGCTGGAAAAAACATAACTGTCAGTAATACCCAGATCTCTATGAGACAGTTTTAACCTCTTCCTACAATCTGTAATATAACCAAACTTTGTAACTCACATTACGTGGACGGATTGGAATTCGCTTATGATTCATATTCATTCCTGGAATGATCACAGACATTTTTCTGGGACCCTTGAATCCTAACACATTGGTTTCCTGAAAGACAAGGAAAGACATTATTTTCAGTAAATGAGATACTTCATCTCAAAGAAGAGCAAAACTGAACTTGAATCCACATTTATAACAAATTTTAGAGACTTGCTAGCTACAACTGTAGTAGCAGTTTTCTAACTGCAACTGTGTTTAATCACTGAGAATAGCTTTATCTCCCATTTTGAGAACCACTTAAAAGACATACATAGTAATACCTAATTTAGAGCACATTCATTATCCTACTGAAACATTTATAACAAACTCAGATAAGTGCAATTTCCAGGCATAAGCTTTTGCATCTGAGGCAAAAACATGCTAAAATCTTGCTACTGAACAAGCCTTAAGTATGATCAAAGGCAAATATCTTTGACCTGAGTGTATGTTATCTATAAATCACCACTTAGGCTAAAAAGTTCATAACAGATGAATTACATTCCTCTTTAGGTGTTGTTATTTGTGTTTAAGAGCATACCTACAATTTTCTCTCAAATCATGCTCTTTTATAAATTACTAAGAACAGACCCAGAAGGCAAAGTACCCAGCATCTGTCCGAGCTTCAATTGTAAGACAACCAGATTTTTTCCAGAGTACTGCAGGAGACTGCTAAAAGTAGATTGAGTATAAAAAGCAAAGGAAAAAAGTCTTGGCATTCTCAAACCATCCATTTAATAATGTCAACCAAAATACAAGGGTCCATCTAAAGTATTCTGTAACAATGTCAGTGATAACCTTTAAAATTCTTAAAGACCAATTAACAAAACAGAATCTTTTAGAAATACTGGATTGATAGAAGTGATACAGCTTCACCTAACATGCTAGTGCATTTTGCAGACACAGAACAAAGGTCTTTGGAGTTGCAACCTCTATTATTTCAGTTCAGAAAATCTAGGGGCACACATGAGAATAAGGGTACTGAATTTATTCATATTCACTTTATGAACTTCTTGTAGATAAAAGTTCAGAAATCTGAAAAGCTGGCTTTGTATTATCTGCTGTACTCATTTTAAACTTTAGGACTAGAATATGAAACAATGTGACATAAGAACCCTCGCATAATTCTAGAGCAGCCACAAGTGCTGCCTCACTCTGAAGCCTATACCAAGGTGATCCACAAGACCAGAAGAAGAAAACATCTCTAGGACAGAGCTAGCGAATCACGATTTCCCCTGGAACCATATCCTTACCAACAAAAAGCCCCTACTGAAATAATACCAGCTCTTTCAATCCACCAAAATGCCTTTGGTTCTGCAAAAAATAGCTCTACTTCACAGGGTACGCCCAGTTCCTTCTTCACGTCCACCAGATACCAGCTGGGCAAGAGGCAGATCGTGCTGCGGCTGGCTCCATGTAAAGGATCTGCTGACTGGCCACATGCTGAATGATGGTCATCAGGATGTTAGTTTGGGTCTCTCTCCCTCACCTGGCATTGATTTTTTTTTTTTTTTCATTAAACTTGCAAGAACTTACCTTTGAGGCCTCTGCCCTTTGTTGTATCTGGTTGAAACCGTTTAGTTGGTTCCAAAGTTAAGTGGGGAAGGCTGCCAGGCAGCATGATTTTGTAAGCCCTGTTTCCTCCGTATCCAGGCAACAAAAAAGAAAGGGGCAAAAGGGGAAAGGCACTACTTACATAACAAATAGCTGCAAGCTCCTGTCTCATATCAGCCTTTTCCACTAGACCTCGTGCCTTGACTGGGCTAACTCCATGGTCATAGACTGTAAATTTAGTTCCCATGAGGTTTGACCTAATGTCAGGTTATGGAAAGACAAAGAAAGAGAGAGGCATCAATGGAAAGTTTTGTCATGTTCTGAAGGTGTTTGTACAGCAAAGTGAAAACAGACATCTCCTGCCATCTGAATCTTTCTGTTGCCAGCTCAGTAAGGAGCTTCTGCAAAGTGCCTATGGTGAACTGAGCCTGTAACCTATCCTGGAAAAGCATCAAGGCAGAATTCCTTATCTGAATTGCCACAGTGAATAGTAATGCTGAAGAAAGGTTGCCAACCCAGGTGAATGCAGATTACATTAAGCAGGACAATGCAAGTTCATTCTCTCTGAATGGACGACGCGAGTTGATTCTCTCTGAATTAATTGCTATTCATAACTCCAACTCAACTAAAATGAAAATTCAATCTCTCTTGTCTCTAGTTTTCATCTGTAGTTCTCACCTGAGTTTTCCAATGAAACTTTCCCCTTCCCGGGATAAATCAGTTGGGTCAACAGATATGAGGTAATTGGATGTTTTGCTCTTTTTTCGTTTTCTCCCTGCAAGAAGGAATGTCTGGAAATACAAAACTTTGATCAAGACTACAGCTTTGTAAGAATGCAGAGGCATTGTTATCCAAACTGTTATCTCTCTGTTTCCCATACCCATTCCTTTTTTTGTTCTGTGCTATTATTACGTCTCCACAATTTTGACTTCTTCCACAAGTGCACACCCTGAAATCCTATTCCTCCAACCAGCTCACTTGGCAGTCTAGATTTAATGCAACTGTTCTTTCTAGTCTTCCCTCCTTTTCCTCTGGAGCAGGTCAGTCTCCCTGCTTTTCTTTATTGCTGATATTTTTATGCTTTTTTAATTTCATCTATGAAATGTATTATGGCTTTTAAACCTGCTAATTCCCTCCTTAGTGCCTTGGCCAAACATAAGCTGTCCTCCATCTGCATGCTGGCTCTCCTCAGCTTCTAGTTTCTTAACAGCAGCTCTCTTTTACACCAAAAATGTTCTGTGGTAGGAGTACAATAGCCAAGATACTGTGTGATGCTTCCAATACCTTTCTGTTGTCATCCCTTTCCAGATGCATGTAATAAGTAGGGAAGAGGCCCCGGTCCATTCCCTTCTTATCTCTAGTGATTCGACACTTGACTGTAATACCACGGGGTGCAGGGCGTAATGCAAAATCCTCCAAGTTCTCTACTTCTCCCAGCTGTGCATCTGCCTGAGGGGATGGACTGCAGGAAGCACCTGTTTCCTGTGGGAAGAACCATCATATTAGCAAATTAGTATCAGATCGGAGGCTCTGGTATTCCCCAAGAAAAGAAAGGCCTTTCGAAAAAGAGGATCTCATGTCTCCAGAAGATATTTGGGAAAGAGAGACCACCAGTGCTTCTCTGAAGAAAGTGCCTGAAGACTTTTACTCTGAGGAAAAACTATCCCTCCAAGGGGAGGTGAGACAAAGTAGCCATTAACCAGAGATGAGTGAATTGCTAGGAAGGGGAAAATAGGATGAGACACTGTAAATATTCTAAGCAAAGAGCATCTGTGCTTTTAGAACTTCAAACACACTGTGGGAAATAATGCAGCATGATAAACTGGACTGATGGATGCTGCCGTAAGACGGGCTGGAATTTTTGTGACTGAAATGAGCACTGAGTTTACGGTAGTTTGGAACAGTAGCAGAAATGGAGTAAACTGATGGTGGAACCATCTCAACTAAATGCTGTAAGAACCTTAAAACAATGTGTACAGTCAGGATACAAGTTATGGTCACCAAAGGAACTGGAATTCTAATGGAAAACTGGTATATGTCATACTAAAGTAATTTTTTCTTAGAAGGCAGCTGAATCCTGTGGATTGTAGAAACTAGGAGATTCCTCCCTTACTGGGCCTTGGAGATGAGGCTGCTGGTTTATCTCCATTCCCAGTGTCCTGGTTCCGGTGGGGATAGGGTTAATTTTCCCAAGGATCTGGCACAGATATGGGACACAGGTATCCCATACCATGTGACATGGCACTGCCATGCCCAGTACATAGCAGTGGAGCTGGCTGGGGGAAGGGGCAGGAAGTCGCCCTGGGGGAGTGAGCTGGGGCTTCCGGGGTCCAGTCAGTGAGCGGTGGTACAGTAATCGTGTCTTGTACATTCCTCTATCAGTATTATTTTTGTTGTTTCCCTCTTTCCTTTGCTGTTCTGCTGCCTTCATCTCAACCCACAAGTTTTGCCTTTTTCTTCCAATTCTCCCCCACAGCTCTGGGGGGTGAGCAAGCTGCCGCATTGTTCTTTGTTGCCGGCTGAGGCCAAACCACAACACTCAGATACAGCCCATAGGAAGTATGAGTGAATACACACAGAGACACACACACAGAGACTTGAAATTCACTAGTGGCTGTCACCTGTCCCCCTTCCAGCACCCCCGACCCAATATCTCCAGCAGTTGGCACCCACAGCCCAGTCTCCCAAGTAGCTAACACCCAGACCTCTTGTACTACTCACCCACTAGTGTAGCACAACATACACATTGTCACCTCACAAATATAGTCACATGGGTCTTTTGAATAGTAGCATGGACTTTTAAGGCTGACCAACATCCATGCCCAAACCCTATGCCCTTTATCTGGTCACTAACTCAGACCCTGGGTCTTCCTGATGCTGGTCTCTTCCAACTCGCTGGCTAGTCCAGCATATAGTTTGTCAGCATATGTATGTATGTATCTCTCTTACACAAACACACACATGCACAAGAGCACGTTGACACAGAAAATAGTTAGAAACAGGGTTTTAGAAGATGGTAGGACACACCACAGTAATCAGGCACAAGGCTTGGCCAGACAAGCATACTGTCTTGCAGCTGTTTACGTGCATCTGGTGCCTTTTACCTCCTTTACTCCCTGTTTTCCCACGCCTATTACTCCCTGATCTACCTTTCTTTTGAAGAAAGATCTACCCTTTCTTTTCCCTCTTGAGTCCCTTGCCCTAAACTCCCTAAAAACAAGTTTTGTCCAATCCCAGCGTTCTCTGTTCCATCCCAAAATTCTGTTCCCCTTGCATCCCACAATAAATGCTATAAACCTTCAGGCAGTGGTCCCTCTTGAATTTGCATGACGTTTCAGTTTCTCTGAGTCATCTTGGTGGATTTTACATCAGAGACAAAGGCCTAACATGTCTCCTTTGAGGGTCATAGGAGTAGCTGATTCATTGTGCTTCACTGATTAGGCTACTTGGGTTCCTCCACCCACCATTGTTCCTTTGATCGTTACTAGGTCTTGTGTTTAACTCAATGGCCCTTCAGTCAGATAACGTGACAATCATGGCCTTCCTCTGCCTTCAGGGATTAACACGCTAGCTACTGTAGTTGCAACTACTATATTTAACCCAGTGCTCAAGGGGTTAGTACAAAAATCAAGCATGTGCCCAGCCCTTATCAGAAATGGATTTCAAGACACTTACTGCAAAAGATTTCTCACTGGTTGCAGAACTAGGCCTCTCAGATTCAGGACACGTTGAATGAGATGCTGGTCTCTTACTAGCTTCTTCCTCTTCTGTGTCCTCCTCATCAAAATTCAAACTGCCTGAAATTCCTGTCAGAATACGGGATCAAGCAGGTAACCTCTGAATGAAGGTTTCATGAGTTCATGGCATCACTAATTCATATGTGACTCTTGCATAGCTATTCTGCTCTCGCTCTTTTAACTAATTTCTGTTGTTTCAACTACTGATTTTCTTCATGTGCTATATTGCTTCCTAAGCCTTGTAATTCAAACCCCTAGTGACATTTTGCAGCTGTCACTGTGCAGATGATTAAGCAGCTGTCAGGCTTTTATTAATATATATTTTACATGATATTACATGATGTAACATATTGCTTAGTATATGCTGTCATTCAATTAATTTTGCCTATTTTCACGCAAAAAGCTCTCCCTGTCTGAAGAACAAAAAAAAAGGAAGTCCAGATCAATATGCTGACACCTATCCTGTAAGTTGGACTCTGTACAGTTTACATCCTTTGCCATTTCCCCTTAGTCTTATACACACTGAAATGGAGCATGATAATTTTTCAGTAAGGGCCCCTCCTATTCTTACATCAGTAGCAAAAACTCAGGTCTCATTAATACTACTAATGATTTGATTTTTAAAACGGAAGCACAGACTGAGTAGTTCCAGGACTTATTTATTTAATCTTAACCTAAGTACAGTTATGTAGAGATGACTGTGGGTACATAACTAAAATAACTCTGGATAAAGACATTCATAAAGAGCTTCCGTACACATCACTGTTTGGCATTTCCTTCTACTTGGAACTGCATCATTTTGTTCTGTGATTCCATTCTTAAATTTGGCTGTAGAATGGAAAAGCGCATAAAGCACTATAGAAAATGAACACACTCAGCCTGCTAAGCTGAGTTATTTTCTGAGAGCCAATATTTTAACAATGGTCCAACAGGGCACTGCATGGAAGGGGCACTGCTAGGAGTTCTTTGTCTCAGATGAAACAGAAAAATGTAGTCTTAACAACCTGTCAGTAAACTTCCCAAAGCACATTTGGAAAGAGGAAAGGCGTTAACCCTAGTACTCCAGCCAATTTCAAAATTCACTGTTTATATTCTACCTACACTAATTTCCCCTGAAGTTTCTGGATATTATCTCCTGCTTCCTTTCCTAACTCTTGTGTAATGTTGCTATCCATAGGTAAGCAGCTGTTGCATCTCACAACTGAATGGAAGTATTTCTACATATGGTAGTACCTTAATACATAAAGTGTACTGGAAACATTCTGGGAGACAGGGTCTGCAAAATAAAAACATGCTGTGTACCATATTAAACACTACCCATTATTTTGCTGCACAGTGCTTAGACTGCATGCAACAAAAAAGGTTTCCTGTGGTGCTGGCAGCAACATAAGATACTTGGCAGACAGAGATGGACCCTCCACTGGGAAACTACTCAATGGGATATAACTATTGAACATAAAACTGTTGATTGTGACAGCCTCTGACTCAGGAAGAACACCTTTCCTGTTAGTCTCCTAAACAGTTAAATTACAGCATTTTCTGGCTATAGAGGGTTCTGCTGTTGTGAAAATATTCAAGCATAATATCCAGATATAATATATATGGAATAAAAATACCCCAAACTTTAGCAAAATGTGAAGTATAGTAGTCACCAACCATACTTTGTCACCAACTTCCTTGGAAGGGCCAGAAATTACACAGCATATTGACAAACCTTTAAAACATAACTGGTATGTTCCAATTAATATCAGAAGAAGGAACTGCAGTTCTGGATTTCTACATTTAAAAGTAATATCCTACAGACACTTGTTTCATGAATCCTCATATTTTTTAGGTTTTTTTAATGCTACTGAAAAAAAAATTTAAGAAGTAGAAGAACCCCGAAAAAGACCTTTGCCCATTATCAACTCTTACCTCGTTTCTGTAAGATTTCTTGCAGATCTGGCTTGCTTGCTGAGTCTGTTAGAGCCTCTCCATCATTTTCCTGATCTGCATTGTCTTCTGTTTTGGAAGATCCAGCAGACAGAGTTTGGAGCTTGGTCCCCAAATCTTGCACTTCTGATTTCAGGAAAGCAGCTGGTCCATCGATGCCTGAAGGCCAAAATGAAACAGCATGCTAAAGTCTATTTTTTATGTCTAAAGATGCATCCCAGGATAGTTCTTCTTTTCATCTTCCCTTGCTCAAGCATCCCTTTAAAGTACTGACATACACTTGTTCAACTTTTGTCAGAAGATTTGAGGGGAGTCAGAGCTGACTCTGGTACAGACTGCCTATTACTTTTAACATAACAGGCATCAGTTTCTCCATTTATAAACACAGTGATTGCATCTACCTTTTTACATGGGCTCAAGCAATTAAAATGAGTTGTATTTGTCATTCACGTTGATGTCCTTCAATTTATTTATGGGCAACTACTCGATTTTCTTTTCCTTCAGATTCCTTGTTTGCTCCTGTACCAGTGAGTGCGTGCTCTACAGTGAACATCACAAATCAATTTGATAAAAATATCTACAGCCACAGGCAGAAAAAACTGTAAATGGATGCCCTCTATCTTTTTTGTTGAAATGAAAATTCCACTTTTAAACATGCAACACAGCTGTGCACTGCACTTCGTAATTGGTGGAGACGTCTCGATGTCAGGGTCTGGCATAATACTTAATACACGTTTGTGTCACACACAATATGTAAGTGTAGTTCCAGCTTTGGATGTCTTGCTTTCCCACTGTTTTCCTTCTTAAAACTTTACTGCTTTATCTAGTCATTAGATTTCTGACGTTACTGCTGTTATCACTCCTTAACAGGATTTGTTGGTACTGAGGAAGCTTCAGAACTACAGAAGCTAGTGAGGGAGCAGTTAGTTTTCATTTTAGTTTCTTGTAGTTTCAGTACTACTGAAGTCTCCTAACTCAGAAGTTACATCAATCTTTTCTCTCACTCTCTTTTAGACTTAAAAGCATCTTTTAACAGAAGCTTTCTCCCACCTGATTTTAAACACATAAATGCTACCATCCACATCACTACTCTCCTCCCCATCCTATGATCCTGAAAGACATGTGGAGAGCAAGAAAAACATTCAAAAGACAGGGGATAACATAGTTCCAAATGTGGTCTTAAAACCAGGTAACACTGGTTTGTTTGGGTTTTTTAAATTCTACTCTGCACATTAATTCCCTATTAATGTAAAGGTGGTATTATAACATCCTGCAATAGCATGCATCTCAAAGCCTAGGATGTTTCCTGTTACTTTCCTGATAGGCTGATGGGATCCTGGCTCTCATAAAGTACTTCCTGACACTTCCACTGGAATATTGGGGTTTCATTGCTGCTCTTTTTTTTCCTCCTCATGACACAGAAGTTTTAAGGCTCTCACTACTGTATTTCTTTTCACTCTTAACAGAATGGTCACTATTTCACTTTAATGCTTTGAGAGCACTGAGATACTGCCTTTGGCTCTGATATCACTTTGTGCTTGTGACTTTCTGGACCACTATAGATTGTTACGTTTCAGTTATCTCCCTGAAGCCCACAGAAAACAACAGATGAGGTAGAAATCAGCAAGAACCTAATTCAGTATTCATAAGACTTTTTTCTTGCTCTTGTCTAATTTATCATTCAGTTGTACACAATCTTGAGGTGGAGTATACCATGATACCATGAAGAAAAGTACAGGCAGTCACTACTGGATTATTTCCTTTTCTTTATCCTACAGCTTCAGAAGGGTCCCTTACTTTGGATTTGTATCTTCCTACCTTTATAGAAGTTCCTAACCCATTTCTACAGTTGTTCTTAGCCTAAGACAAGGGAGAGATTACTCAAAGTGATAAACAAGCTTGATTACACACCTTTCTATGTACAAAAGTAGAATTGTAGTACAGTATAGTTGAGCAATACTGAACTGTCAAAACAAACAAAAACCTTACCTTGAATTTTGTGACAGCTGAGAATCTTCATGTGCCTTCGTGGATGTGCCTTCATGGCATTCTATTATTGTACGTAGAAAGGTGTGTAATCAACCTTGTTTATCACTTGATCACTGTCACAGCAATGCAGGTGCCCATCTCTGACATAAAATGCACGCACTGGCATTTTGGGGAACATTGTTGCAATCAAGTTGATTACTTACCATGTAACATAACATCACTGTGGAAAGGGGTAGGAGTTTCTACTAAAGGAGTCTGCTCCTCACACCCTTTGGTCTTTGACCTACGCAGCTTTGCCTCAGGATTTGGCTGTACCATCAACGGATCAAGCCGTTTCTTCCTCTGCTTCTTCTCTAGAAGAGCTCTCTGTGAAATAAAGAAAAAGCATGAAATAAGGATAAGTAACCACATCCAGAGAGGCAGAAACCATGCCTTGGGCCATTGGCAATGACATGTCACTGATCAGGATCTCCAATAAACCTGAGATACTCCTGTAATCTCTTACAAAAATCCTAGACACAGATATTAGTGTGTCTTTGGAGTGAGACATTGCCTTTGATTCTCCATCAGTGATGGGTGATGTGGAAACCTTCTTATTTTCTGATCTATCCTGAGACGGTCGGCAGATAATTTTAACTCCTGAAAGGAGTTAAAAGTCTAAACTGCAGCAATCCTTAATATAATATAGACAAATTCTGCAGTCTTTTATAATCCAACACAGCATGTTCATGCAGTTTTATTACTCCATGCATCCTACTTAAGCTGACAGAGCAGATAAAACAGCTCACGAGGACTCTCTGCTCTTTCCACTGCAGTCATGATTGGACTAAACATTACATCGTTTAGCACAACAACGTCCTGTTCCTCCCTGTTTTATACAATTAGGCTAACTTTCTATTAAGAGAACTATCTCCAAGACTGCCTGAAAATGCCAGAGTAAAGATGAGAGCCCTTGTCCTATGCACTATATGGCAATTAAGTCTTTTACTGTATTAGCATAACATTTCTAAAAATCTTTAATCAGGGCTCACTTTGTACTGCTGTTACAAATGCTGTCACAATGCAGCAAAAGCAAGTTAGGGCTTGCAAAGGAAAAGGCTTTTGTCTCAAAAGCTATCATCTAATAAGGAGAACTCAAAACAAATAGTTCCCAGAAACCAATGTTGGGAGATAAGACCTAGAGGGGGAAAAAAAATAAAATTACAGTCATTAAAATAAGACAGATCCAATAAAAGGAAAATTGATCTACCGTATAAAATTTTTGTAGGACTGAAAGGAAAGAATGGTAAATCCAAATGTTAAAAAATAAACCATTACTTTCCTGAGATACATATACATCTAATGTTTATGATTTCCTTCTAAATGAGAATAGAAACAACTTCTAGACTTAAATCAAGGCAAATGGGGACATTTCACCATTTTAAAGACAGTCACACTTCATCCTTAAAAGGTAAGGTAATGTATGAAGAGGGAAAAATCATATTCTAATATTCTGTAATGCACCACAATGCAAACAATGTGCAAGCCCCTTTCCGTAGATGCAGTTTATCCATGTCTGCTTCTTAGGTACCTGAACACACCCTGAAAGTTGTTCTTGATGATAGAAACCCTTTCTCCATCAAATTCTTTTCAGTCTCCAAGGATCTATCAGATAAACAGTACCAACAATTCAATCCACTTGAGACATAGACGTCCTTGGAACCTTTTCCTCTCCTGTTATGCTTTTTCTCTCTCTTGTTGGTTCTTTCCTCTCCTATTAGGCTTTTAATCTCAAGTGAGGTTAGTTTCTCAGGCAACCTCTCCCTAAGAAATTCCAACACAACTCAGCCCTTGGTCCTTTATTCTTTCTGCTTTTTAAGAAGTTATCTAAAAACAAAAAAAAGCAACACACAAAAAAAAAACCCCAAAACAAAGAACAACAAAATACCAAACCAAAATGACCTTTTTTATTTAAACTCATAATTACACTTTGAAGACCGGACTGCAATGCAGGTAGTGTTTGTTACTGCTGAATTATTTGCAAGGATTGTCCTGCAGGGCAAAAATTGCACAGAATTCCAAAGAGATTATCACATTGGTCTAAAAGAAAAGAAGAAAATAAGCAGTAGAAGTCAAATTCTTAGAAAATGTTAATTACAGATAAAATTTGTTTTCTAGAAAGGTAGTCAGACCCTCCAGAAGAATTTACCTTAGTTTGTGTTGTTTGTTTATCTTTTAAATTAATGATGAGAAAAAGTAAAAAATTTCATGACAGTTTATAAATCTCTAATAATTTAAATAAAAGGAGAGAGGGAAAACAAGAATCAAACCAAGGTACTCCGAATAAGGATTTGAGAAAAATTGTAGCCAAGGCTTCTCTACCTGACAAATAGACAGACAAGAAAAAAATAAAACAGACACATCCTAAAGGCAGTAAGAAAGTACACAGCTACTGCTAGAATGGGAAATTGAATTTGGGATCAATATAGGATATAATTACTTTCAGAGCTACTTAAGTGATTATTTTATTAGATGAGGTTTTTTAAACTTTTCACTGCTCACCAGTCTAAAAACTTATTATTTGTTATTATAGTACATTCTGTTTCATGAAAGTGTTTCTGGGACTCACTAATCCAATGGGATGATATTGGTGTATATTGAAACATATACTTTACTGCTGGTAGATGTGAGCAACGTTCTTTTTGCAAGAACTTCAGGATAATCAAAGTGACAAAACCTGATAGCAATTTAATTTGTTTTAAAAAGGCTTCTTTCTACTACTTCGCATATTGAGATGGAAAAAATTTACAAACCCACTTACAGGACAGAGAGTAGCAGTTCATTTTCTCTACATAAGGTGGCAGAGCAGCCTTACCTTCAGTACTATGTATTCTCAGACTTATTTCACTAGATGAAGTAGAAAAAAGGAATCTGTACTTTGTTTCATTTTGTCCACTAACTAGCCTCTTCCTCTGGCTCTGTGTTACAGTAAAAATTCGTATAATATTACAACAAAAAAATTATATAGTTCATGAATAGGATACCAGAACACACAACCCCTTAAATAAATAACAGATACAGATTATCCTGATTTGTTCAAGATTTTGTGAACTCCATGTATTAAATACTTTCAGAAACATTTTCTTTGCGCCACAGAAAAGCAGAACATCAGAATACAGGATGATTAAAGGATCACAAACCACCAACTCCAGTTCTAATGAGTTTCCACCAAGCTAAGAAGTCAGATGTGTCAGATGAATATACCATAGCAGACTAATAAGACAAGTAGTTTAGTATTCTTTCTACAACTGTGATGAACAGGAAGATGGTATACATGAAGGTTCCAGCCACTACACCCTTGAAGGTGCAATACCATACTACTTATTATTTGGCATAGTCCTACCTTAGTAGGCCATGTGGGATGGATCCTAGCTCTGAAGCATCCTCTCCACTCTTCCAGCTCCTCCTTAGTTCATGCTGAGGCAGCAGTGACAATGGTAGTGACGATGGCATTAATCAAACTTCGTATCAAGAGTAAGTACAATACCGGGTGCATTCAGAAATATGCCTTCAGCTTCATGCTCTCCACTCACAGGGAGATGGCAGCATTGCATTTTGAGCTGCAGGTGCCTCAAAAGACAAGGTAACACCTACTGCTGGTGAAATAAGGACTGCCTGAGCAGCCACACACTCTCTAATCAAGGAAAAGGCAGTAGTCTAGCTAAAAGCATCCTGGCAGGCAAAATTGGCCCACAGATGGAACCTGATGTCGCACATTATTATAAATAATATTTTACTGCAATTACGGGGTTTCCAAGCCCATCATAAAGATGGATGACAGGCATATGTCTTTGCTGTGGCTAATGCTTATTCCAGATTCCCTGTATGGCCAAAAGTTCTAAACATGATCCTGCTGGATTAAAACATTTTGCACTTTTTATCCCAATTCCTATAAACGTTTAGGACAAATTAATCAAGTGGTGCATCAGCTACAACCAGCAATGAGTCTGACAGTAATCTCCTATTGACTTCTATTTCTTCAGAAAGCATGGTACTATTCATGTAAAAGTTAAAAGCAGATTTTCAAAGCTAACATTCAAACCTAAATATAGAATCCTAAATTAGAGACCTAGCATTTCTCAGCAAATCTCATTTGCAAGGGGGGGGTGGGGGTGGTGTTAAAATATATTTTAGTGACATTTTCCAGCTTTGCAGATTATTGCAATCTCAACCAAATCCAAGAAAGCCTGAAACAAAATTGCAAAAGGGTATGAATTCTTTTAAACTCACCTCTTCATGATTCAACTGACAGCAGCTTTGTTTTGGTGGAAAAGCAACGGATACCCATGGCAAGGTCTGAAACTAGGCATACATTGACCACAGTGCCTAGCACTAGGAGCCAGTGGTTACTAAGTGGTTTATGACTGAAGTCAACAGTCCTGAAACAAACACTGAGGTTCATCACCAAGCAGTCAGACCATCCTTAGTTTTGGAACTTCTTACTGAGTGGCATTTGGCACTAAATGCTCTTTTACCAATTACTTGAACTAATCTAATGCTTTTTTTCTAAAAAAAAAAAAAGCAAAACCAAACAAGTGTTACTGAATAGCCTACAGGTAAAAGGGTTGTCTTAGCTTCCACAAATACGACCAAAGATAAATTTTACTCTTTGACTCTGAAGCATTTTAGATAAGTGGCTGTATACACACAGATAAAGTTGGTAATAAATCCACTGTCTGAAGTCAAAGCTAAGCAAACTCAGACTAGAAATAGAAATAATGAACAAGTTCTGGTAAAGAGGGTTATTATCCACTGCAACAGTTCCCTGAAGACTCTTATGTCTGGATTTAAAGATCCTCAGCTGAAAGCATGCTTTTCTAAAAAACATACTTTAATTTGAACACAGGTGAATTTAATGCAAGGCAGTGATTTGTGGTCCATGTGAAATGGCCAGCTAGAGAATCATAATAATCTCATGTCTTCTAATCTATTTATAAGTATTTAAAATTTCACAGAGGAAGAATATTAAGGATGGATACTTTATCGCTTTGAACAATACGGTGATGTAAGCATCCAGCAAACAGCCCTTTAAAAACAGAGACCTATAACCTAATATTTGACAAATGCTTGGCTGTAAATGTTTTATTTGTACAAAACAAAAAAAGTCAAAAGATGCTGGAAATTTTTCTAGGCAGCAGTGTTAAGCAGATCTTTCTGTAGCTCAGGGAAAGTTTTTCTTTGCCTTTGGTGCTTAAAATGGATAACTCCCTGCAGTTTTCCTCTCTTTTCATTCATTCCTGCATTGAGGTGACTCAACCCCAATGAAATGAGTAGGACATATGAAAAATAAATGTATCAAAGAAATCAAGACTACAAGCCATAGCAAGGTTGACTTAAACTAATGAAAGCCATGAAAATTTTTAAAGAAAAATGTTAGTAATGAGTTCTTGTTTGTATTCTTTAGACCAAGCATTTTTAGCACTTCACCCTCATTTGTCAAGTCTCCCTGACATCACGCATCAGAACAGAAGTCAAAGAATGTGGGCTGGATTCACTGTTGCAATATACCTTATGTAGCTCTGGACAACAAATCACAAAATAGATGACAAAAAAAAGCCAGGCCATCATGAGGAAAAGTGAGGGGACAGGAAAAGGAAGAGAAAGATGAAATACAAATGCTTGTACCTCCTCCTTTCCTAAATAAGATGGCTAATGCTTGTTTTCCTGTACTTATTTTTACCAGCTTCAGCAGTATCATTTACCTGATTCTCTAGTTTCAGCTGTCGTAGTTTCATGCTTTCATCCTCAAAGATGCTAGGAAAGGAAAAGAAACAAATTAATTATTGCTAGCAAATAGTTTGCATTATAAGACCACAAGATATTCACAGACTACAACTTCACCGTCAAGACTTTAAAACAACCGTAAGACATAATTTCTATCCCATGAGAAGACCAAGTTACAAGGCATTAAAAAATAGGAAGAAATTTTTCACTTTAAGGATGGTAAGGCACTGGAACAGGTTGCCCAGAGAAGTTGTGGAAGCCCCATCCCTGGAGGTGTTCAAGGCCAGGCTGGATGGGGCTTAGAGCAACCTGGTCTAGTGGGAGGTGTCCCTGCCTATGGCAGGGGGGTTGGAACTAGATGGTCTTTAAGGTCCCTTCCAACACTAACCATTCTATGATTCTATGATACTTCATATTCTGTCATAAACAGGACCAAATTGTAGTTCAATCACCTTAGTAAACTTTTCTGAAAACATTTTGTAAGTAATAAAGGCTTCATTACTGATGCATAGATTATGAGCCACTATTGAGGTGGGCTATGAGACAATATATCTCAAGGATTAACACAGTTGAAACCAGTTCAGTAAAGTCTCTGCTCCTTCATAAAATGCCCAATTCCAATTTAACTCAGAATTTTAGGTTTTGCCTTGGAGTCAAACCTACACCATTTTCTCCTCCTACCAGACTTCCCAGAACTACTGTTAATACCTGAGAGAATCTGTATTTGCAACACTTGATATTAATTTCTATAGAGAAAAAAATAATTATTTCACTATATAAGTGTTTTATAGATAACCTTCATAAGAATCTAGCTTTTTCAATCCAAGTTGTGTTCCATACAGACTTCGCATTTCCTTTTGTACAATAATGAATTATTTCATAAGGTGCAATTTAGAGCAGTTAACCCTACAATGGGGAAAGTTTAATTGACAAGCAAGCACATATCCTGCCTACCACAGCTGTGCACTTTCCTTGCACACATCTTTGACAAAGACCTCTCTGGAAGTGGGAAAGCATCAGAAAGAAGATACTTAATACAAGAAACAGACAAACATTATTTATTTTATTGATGGCACGCAGAAAAGCAGGGCTAGCCAAAATTTCAATTTAAACAGGAAATTCTCTGTCTGGTCTAGGTATGCAGAAACGTCCAATGAAGTCACAAGTTGGCAGGCAGTGCTGAATATAACCCTAACAAGGAAAATCAGAGCAACAGAGCAACCCTCCTTCCAGCACTTGGTCATCATAAAAGTGTAACATAATAACCAGACAAAAAAGAGCTTCCCACACATACACACACTTCAAACTTTTTTCTACCCACCGCAGCCGGGTTGGTGTTGTTACAAATCTTACAGGAAAAGGCTGTGCCAGAGTCACTCCCACAGCTCACCACTAAGGAATGCAAGTAGTGTGCTAATACAGCTGCAGGCTTCCAACAGGAATCCTCCTTCAGATGGACTGACTACACAGAGCAGTACATCGAAGTGCTCTTCAGACATGCCCATGCAAAACCACTGTGCTCTTCACTATGCTTTTCTGTTTGAAGGGTTTGCATACAAGAGGAAATAAATATCCAGTAGGAACAGGAAAAATAAGCAGCATTTCTGTAGCTACACCAACACAGTTCAAAACAGGAAAAAAAAAAAAAACAACCAAAAAAACCACCACCAAACCAGTTGCCCATTTACCTTTGATAAATAAGAACTGAAAATATTCAAGTCATGATCTTCCTCTTCCCAACTGTTCCAGTAGAGCAGACTACATGAGACCCTGCCCACCAAACTCCTCTGCTACATTTACCAGAATCCACCAGCTCTCCTACTAAAGCTGCATGATGGGCAACAGACACATGCCACAGAGAAAGAAAAAATGACCCAGAATGTAATGTAGAAGTGAAGACTAATGATTATCCAGGATACAGCATAAAAATGAGAGTGGGAAAGCAACTATTTAAAAAAACCCACTCAGCTAAGAAGATACAACAGCATGTCTCAATGTAGGAGAAGACAGCGAGACATAAAGGAGTTCACAGATCCGTTTCTCCTCACAGATCCATTTCCAGATTCAACATAGTCCAACACAAAGCAGAATGTCTTATTTTTAAATGATACCATCTCAAATTCCTGCTGAAATCAGAATTAGCCTTATTTTCATATCATAAGCAGAAATTAAGTGTTGCAATATGAATATGACCAACAAATTTATTATAGATGTGTTTATTTGGTCTTTCCTAACCATTTTCAGAATATCAAACTAACCACAATGACAAGATAACTCACAAGTTATTTAACAGATGTTCGTATATGCAATTAATTTTTATGCAGCTTATTTTCATTTCTGCAAAAAAGGCACACTACATCTATTGACAGTTCTTTCAGAATGGACGTATTATTACTCAATAACACACTGCAGTTTGGAATTACACACCATGTTGTAAAGCATACATATGGATAGACAGAGTAAACACTCTTGTTTTCATTGCAAGTTCTCTGTGTTCCTGAATATATTATACTTAAAAACCCCAAACCAGTTATGTTCTAAGCACTTGGCAATAATTACCATTGAACCAGCCAAATACAAACTCACACTATAATGCAACTCTGAGAATAATGAAATAGCCTGATATTAAACAGGAGAACCTAAAAAATAGGGCAAGAAAGCAATCCACCAGTCTAAAAAGGGTTTTCCCATTCTCTCTGAGGTCCACACGAGAGAAAGGATTCTGAAGAGGGTTCAGCAGAAAGCTCAACAAATAGACCAAGGACTGGAAAATATACTTCTTACCAAGATTTGAATGCATCCTACAGTTTATTCAAGAGAAAATTAATCAATGCACTCCACTGTATTCCATGGATTTGAGGCCACAAATGACTACTGATTAGAGAGGAGAAGACAGCAAAATCCAGTCATACATAACTGAAGCTAAACAAATTCAGACTGCAAATAAATTTTTTATTTAACACTGTGACTAATTAACCATTGGGATACGCCATGGAGCTGTGGATTTTCAACAGAAAACAATGAGTTTTAATCGAGCTTGAATATTATTGAGCTAAAAACTGCTGTCATGGAGTAAGGCTACGGTCTACCTCAGATTTCAGGGGTGGTTATCCCAGACAGGAGAGCTTCTTCTTTCAAGTTATATCAAGGGACCCATTAAGTCCCCTTTATATACTGACTGTTGAAGCTGTAAAGAGGCAAATAAAAGGTTGCCTTTATTACGGACTAGTTTTGCAAAGTATTGACTGGTTGCAGCGGTGAGTCAGAGGCAACAAGCTGAGGAAGCAAGAAAAGCCACAGGAAGAGCAGCCTGTAGAGAGAAAATGTTCTACATAATCCAGAATTCACTGGAAAGACAGAGTAAGGTTCTCTGGCCTCTTTTAAGCAGAAGGTCAGACTGGCTGACAGAAACAGACCCCACCCCAACCTTAAAAGACAATCTGACCCAAGAGAAGGAAAGCTAGCTCGTTTTGCTTTTTAACTGTTCTAAGCTTCTTTAAAGCATGTATTAGCACTGTATTTGCACTGAATTCTTGGTGAGAGAAATTCAGGAAGTATCACCTGTTTGTGCATAGCGCTAGGGAAGATACTAAAAATTCTCTGTAGTTTGGCAGAGAGACTGAGGGAAAGTGTCCAGCAGAAAGTTTTAGCTCATTTTAAAGTGGACTAGATTCTGAGTTTACTGTGCCTTGTTACAAACCACCTTAATATTTTATATCAGTCTGACACATAAATCCTTCTTTTAACAAACACAATCTTTCAATATTGATGGGAATATGAACCTATACATTAACAATCAAGATCCTTAAAACTGTTTCCATTGCTCTGTTTCCTTCAAAAGAACTCCAAGGCACAATAAACTGACACTGTTTTCCTCCACAAATGTCCCAAACTTCCCAATATCTTATGTTCCATTTCTCACTCTACAGAGGGCTGCTTCCATCTGGAGTCTAACAAAGCTCATATAACTCCTTGTTCCTTTGCAGGACAATTTATTAATGTGGTAGCAGCAGTGTCTGTCAGCAATGTCTCTGAGCAATAGTCCCAGAACTTAAGAATCGGGGAATATGAAGAATGTGGCTTGTGGCGCATTCTTTGTCCACTAGATTTTATTTTTAGCTGTAGAAGCACAAGTAAAAGCAACTTCAGTAAGAAACACAGAGTCAGCTGGTATGAAAGAGTTTTAACTCTTAACTCTCCAAAGAACTTCCCTGGGAATTGTTTTCCTCATCTGAACTACAGCTATGAAGGAAAACAGAAGCTGTAGGAAAGAGATAATTTGAAGAAGGATTCTTATCTTTTAAAAGATCCATTCCAAACAAAAATCGCAATACTGTCTCTGCAAACTGGCTGAGGAACAAAATTTAACTGTAATGCACCTTCCAACCCACAAAAGGGAGGAGCCCCATCTGCTTTCCTTGCAACTGACATAACTGTAATTGTTCATTTCTGGGAAAACAAGTAACATAGCATCCATACGAGTGGGGATTATCAAAGTTTTCTGCCTTCCCCAAGGCAGAAGAGTGGGTTTTTTTGGCAAACACGGGATATTCTTTCCTTCATAATTAAATTAACTACCAGTAAGTCTTCCAAAGTAAACTGGATCTGCTGCGAATCAGCCATAAAATGCCACACCCATTTCACAGAGCTCAACTGCATCAACATTTCAGTTATAAGTTATTTTCAAGCAGTTGATATTTCAACAAGGGCAAGCTTTAGCCTCTGTTTGGCTCTTTTACAAAAAGAATAATTTCTCCAGTGAAACCAGTTTTACCTTTGACTCCCCCAGCCAAGAAACATGCACAGATTTCTAATGCCAACAGCATAATGTTTTTAGAAAGGTTCCACAGAATTTGTTTGGCAAGTTTTTCACCTAGTCATATTATGGGAACAATGACATGGCAACAGCGAACACTTAATTTTGGAAGCAATTCTGAATGAGTGAATATATTATTGTGAATAAAGACTGTCTTGGATATGCTTTAATACACAAATTATTTCCCATATGATACAGATTGAATAAAACTTATCTCAGAATATTTGAAAACAAGTATAAAATGAACTAATAAGAGCAATAAAGTCAACTGCCAGACCAGGGTGAGGTGGGGGAGCAGAAAGACAAGCATCTAGATCTGTATGTCCTACTCCACTTTAAAATACACTTTAAAATAGACACTGCATGCTCCTGCCAATAATTTGCAGCAACTATCTGAATGATTTACAACTTACTAAAGAAGATCCGAAAGAAATACAAAGGCAAGTTAGTCCTTTACAACTTCTGCCTCTACCTACATACCTTCACTGTGGAATTAACAGGTACCTTTTTTTAAAGGCACATGGACTAGAAGCGTGCCAAAAACACCCAAAGCAAAACACCCTCCCCCAGATCTGAAAAGGCTGACACTCTGAAAAAAAAAAATATATATATTCTTCACATATATATATTCTTCGTATACATATGCATGTATATGTTTTGCTTTATTGTGGCAAAACAGCTGCCCTAACAACTTCCCAACCTATTCCCCAGCAATAAGAACACCACGCTGAAGAAGGGAATTAAAAAAAAACCCAACAATCTAAGATACACATATTCTACAGAAAAATCTTTTGTTATAAAACATGAACAGGTTAATAATTATTTCTGTTGGCTAAAGCCAAGAAAGCAGTGAATTTAATCCAAACCTATCCTTGCAGCACCATGTTCTCCATATAGCATAACACAATAATGAGATTAAATGCACAATGCCCTAATAATAAGTGAAGCGTACCTGAAAGTAACAGGTTGTTCAGGTTAAAACAGCTCAGCAAGAACACACTACAGTTGGCCTAAAGGAGTTCCTTTGAAAATGCATCCGTTCTGTGGTGACTGTTCACATGCCAAATGTAACTTCGTAAATAATGATGCAGTCCAGTACCGACTGGTTTGAAAGGGCGAGTTGGATGTGGCGAATCAACAAACGGTTACAGAGTTGGTGCCACAGCCAGGGGTTTGGCTACTTAGACCATGGAACTCACTGTGAGAAACCTGGTCTACTGGAGGCCACTGGTCTGAGAAAGGTAAGAGCATTTTCAGTCAGAGGCTTGCCAAACTCATGAAGAGGGCTTTAAACTAAAGTTGCCGGGGTAGAGGAACCTCAATCCATCCCCTTCCTACCAGTACCATACTGGTAATACCAGTAATAGATGCCCAGAGCCTGGAGAAGGGTCGCAAGTCAGCAGGAGGGTACCTGGGGTGCAGCATAAAGGAATTCCAGCCAGTAAGTTAGCTTCATCGGGGGCCCAATTTAAATGTCTCTATGCAAACATGTGTAGCATGGGGAATAAACAAGAGGAATTAAAGACGTGTGCACACTTGCAGAGCTATGATATTATTGGCATCACAGAGATGTGGTGGGATGGCTCCTATGACTAGAGTGTTCAAATGGAAGGATACAGGCTGTTCAGGAAGGACAGGCAGGGGAGACGAGGAGGGCATGTGACCCTCAATGTCAAGGACCAGCTGGAGTTCATGGAGGTCTGCCTGGGGATGGATGAGAAGCCAACTGAGAGCTTGTGGGTCAGGATTAAACGGAGGGCAGGGACAGGTGATGTTACAATGGGGGTCTGATACAGGCCACCTGACCAGGAAGACCGAGTGGATGAGGCCCTCTATAGACAGATAGGAGCAGCCTCATGTTCGCAAGGCCTGGTCCTCATGGGGGACTTCAACCACCCCAATATCTGTTGGAGGGATAACACAGCAGGGCACAAGCAATTCAGAAGGTTCCTGGAATGCATCATTGATAACTTCCTTCTCCAAGTAATAAAGGAGCCAACGAGGAGAGGTGCTATGCTGGACCTTGTTCTGACCAACAAGGAGGGGCTGGTGGGGAATGTGAAGTTCAAGGGCAGCCTTGGCTGTACTGACCATGAGTTGCTGGAGTTCAAGATCCTCAGGACAGTGAGGAGGGCGCACAGTAAAGTAGCTACCCTGGAACTCAGGAGAGCAGACTTTGGCCTCTTTAGGGATCTGCTTGGCAAAATACCATGGATAAAGCCCTGGAGGGAAGAAGGGCCCAAGAAAGCTGGTTAATATTCAAGGATCGCCTCCTCCAAGCTCAGGAGCAACACATCCCAACAAAGAGAAAGTCTGGTAAAAATGCCAGGAGGCCTGCGCGGATGAACAAGGAGCTCCTGGACAATCTCAAATAAAAAGAAAGCCTACAGTGGGCGGAAGCAAGGACAGGTAGCCTGAGAATCATAGAATCATAGAATCATAGAATGGTTTAGGTTGGAAAGGACCTTGAAGATCATCGAGTTCCAACCCCCCTGCCATAGGCAGGGACACCTCCCACTAGACCAGGTTGCCCAAGAATACAGAGAAGAATGAGAGGAATACAGAGAGAGAGGAATACAGAATGAGAGGAATACAGAGAAATTGTCTGAGCAGCCAGGGATCAAGGCAGGAAAGCTAAAGCCCAGATAGAGTTAAATCTGGTCAGGGACATCAGGGGCAACAGGAATGGCTTCTATAGGTATATCAGTGATAAAAGGAAGACTAGGGAAAATATAGGAAATGGAAGACCTGGTTACTTGGCTGAGGTACTCAATGACTTTTTTGCCTCAGTCTTCACTGGGAAGGGCTCTAGCTACACTGCCCAAGTCGCAGAAGGCAAAGGCAGGGACTGGGAGAATGAAGAACCGCCCACTGTAGGTGAAGAAAGATCAGGTTCAAGACCATCAAAGGAACCTGAAGGTGCACAAGTCCATGGGACCTGATGAGATGCATCCATGGGTCCTGAGGGAACTGGCAGATGGAAGTTGCTAAGCCACTATCCATCATACTTGAGAAGTCGTGGCAGTCCAGTGAAGTTCCCACTGACTGGAAAAAGGGAAACAACGCCCATTTTCAAAAAGGGAAAAAAGGAAGACCAGGGGAACTACAGGCCAGTCAGTCTCACCTCTGTGCCTAGCAAGATCATGGAGCAGATCCTCCTGGAAACTCTAAGGCACATGGAAAATAAGGAGGTGATTGGTGACTGCCAACATGGCTTCACTAACGGCATATCGTGTCTGATAAATTTGTTCACCTTCTACAACAGGGTCACAGCATTGGTGGATAAGGGAAGAGCAACTGACATCATCTACCTGGACTTGTGCAAAGCATTTGACACTGTCCTGCATGACATCCTGGTCTCTAAATTGGAGAGACATGGATTTGACAGATGGACCACTCAGATAAGGAATTGGCAAAGAGTTGTGGTCAACAGCTTGATGTCCAAGTGGTGACCAGTGATGAGTGGCATTCCTCAGGGGTTGGTACTGGGACCAGTGCTGTTTAACAAACTTGTCGGCAACATGGACAGTGGGATTGAGTGCACCCTCAGCAAGTTTGCTGACAACACCAAGCTGTGTGGTGCAGTCGACACACTGGAGGGAAGGGATGCCATCCAGAGGGACCTGGACAGGCTTGAGAGGTGGGCCTGTGCAAACCTCATGAAGTTCAACAAGGCCAAGTGCAAGGTCCTGCACGTGGGTCGGGGCAATCCCATGCACAAATACAGGCTGGGCAGGGAATGGATTGAGAGCAGCCCTGAGAAGGACTTGGGCATGTTGGTTGATGAGATGCTCAGCATGAGCCAGCAATATGCGCTCACAGCCCAGGCCGCCAAAGGTATCTTAGGCTGCATCAAAAGAAGGGTGGCCAGGAGGCTGAGGGAGGTGATTCTGCCCCTCTACTCCGCTCTCATGAGACCCCACCTGGAGCACTGCATCCAGCTCTGGAGTCCTTAGCACAGGAAAGACATGGATCTGTTGGATCGAGTCCAGAACAGGGCCAAGGAGATGTTTAGAGGGCTGGAGCTGTCCTATGAAGGCAGGCTTGAGAGAGCTGGGGTTGTTCAGCCTGGAGAAGAGAAGGCTCTGGGGGGATCTTATCCATGTGTATAAATATATGATGGGAAGGTGTAAAGGAGATGAAGCCAGTAGTGCATACTGACAGGGAGAGAGGCAATGGACGCAAACTAAAACACATGAAATTCTATCCAAACACAAAAAAAAACCCTTTTACTGGGAGAGCAGTCAAACACTGGAACAGGTTGCCCACGGAGGTTGTGGAGTTGTTGAGTATCTTTGGAGATATTCAAAACCTGACTGGACATTGTCCTGTGCACCCTGCTCCAGCTGACCCTGCTTGAGCAGTGGAGTTGGACCAGATGACCTCAAGAAGCCCTTTCCAACCTCCATGATTCTGTGATTTTGTTCGTTTGGGTTCTGGAGGTCACAAGATAAATGGAGATAGTTTAGAGCCTGAGTCTGAAAGAACAAACTAGATGACAATAAAGAATACAGGCTATAACAAGAAAATGCAACAGGAAAACAAGCATCGTGAAAAGTTTAAATTCTGAGCTCAGAACTATTTTGACTACTGTACTGCTTACTGTTTCATATGCCATTCAAAAAGTGACTCACCAAGATTAGCTCCTCCTAATTGGACCATTGGAACAGAGCAATGAAAATAAAGCAGCACTCTCTGGACAGAAGCTAGTAGATCTTCTATCTGGACTAGACAGAAGAGTGCAAACAAAAGCCTGTGTCATTCTCTACTATACTATACTGGGAGAACAGAAAGTAGATTCTTGTTTTCCTTAGCTAGAAAAGTCTCAAATAATTCGTTACAGCATACCTAAAGTGAAGGGAGTATTCTTTTCCTGGAAGAAAGGCCAAGAGAAGCCAGAAATCCACACAGGCCATTAACCACTAAAGCCATCACAGATGCTGGGAGGGTGGCACAGATGAAGACAACCATAAGAATATGCGCATAAACTTCTCTTTAAGTGTGTAGCCAAACAGGGGGTTTAAAACTGGGGGTTTATTGCAATATTTGTAAGAAAAGGGAGACAAAGAATATCTTGCCTGGCACATTCCTTCGAGAGTTCATAGTTGGTGACTCCCAGTGATCCTGACATTAACAGGGAAGATAAAAATTCACAATATAGTTTGAGTAAGGACTTTTCAGCTCTTAAGCACCAATACAACTGCAGAACGCAATGCTTCCAAAATCACGTTTATTCAGGTGAATTTCATGAAACTTAGGTTTCTGTTAAGGAAAAGAAAGAGACAACTATTCCATAAGCATAACACCACCTTTCTATTTAATGTCCTCTCAGCTACACACTCCAAATCCCCAGAGTAATTTCATTTATAGGAATTGCTCTACCTAAGGAAAGAGCAAAGCAAGATTCACAAGGGCTTAGAATTCTGACTCCTATGATCTTCTGTTTGTGAATTATTAAACCTTGCCTGTCACCTTCGTTGACGTCGTACCCCATTACAACATGAAACCAGTGACATGTAAAGCAATTGCTATTCTCTCCTAGCAACAAAGTCAGCAGTTAACTAGCACAGAGTATGCTTAACCCAGACTAGATAACAAAACTCAAAGTTCCCTGAAAATAAGCATTATCACACTTCATGCCACAAATTGCACTTGCTTTATAGTCTTTCAAACTTAAAATGAGGGAAGGAACATAAATGAAGTTTTCTGAAGTGACACTCTAGAACTGATTGTGGACTTTTAGTCCCAGTCCATTTTTTTTTTTATTTTTAAAATATTGAAAGGGGAAGCCATTAAAGAGATACAAACAGCAAAATTTAATTTCCATCCCAAACTAGGTGACTCAGCAAGATACCACTGCTAGATTTAGACTCTGGTTCTTTTTTTGCCTCGGATTTCACTCAAGAATGCTAAATAGGAAAGGAGTGCAGAAGTGGCCACAGACTTCTATAACAATAATACAGGCAGTTAGAGTTCTAACATCCCAGAGAATATATGTTTTAAACAACACTAGGAGTAAGGATAAATGTTCTTGCAGTAGTCTAGGACAACAGCTCTAGGCATATCAGCAAAACCACTTAGAAGAGAATTCATCCCATGACCCAATTACGACACAATCAACAGTTTTCTTTTGGAGATCACCCAACTGTGCCTCAGTGACAAAACAAGGGTCTGGAGCTATCCTAGTGAAAGTCTGGTTGCAGAAAGTTTTTATACATACAAAGTCATAATTATGTTGAAATCAGGGCACTTGTCCCTCCTACAGATACCATACCAACAGTGGTTAAAAAAAAAGACAAAAAAAAGCAGAAGAGAAAAATAATGGTTGTCTATAAAGAGGGGACATCAATAACCTAAATCCTAAATTGTAAGAGATGTGAGTAGAACTTATTAGAAACTGAAGAGCCAATTCAAACAAGGTTCAACTGTAAGACTGCTCTTTCATTGTTCTAACAATTGCAGTTACCAGATGCATTTCAAGTCGTATTTGGAAAGTTTAGTGATAGGAGTAACAGTGTCGCTACTTTTTCTCTGTTGCCACTGAGGTCTACATCATCGGAAGTGAGGTGACGTGCTGGTTTAGGCTGGGGTAGTTAATTTCTTCATACTAGCTAGTATGGGGCTGTGTTTTGGATTTGTGCTGGAAACAGTGTTGATAATACAGGGATGTTTTAGTTATTGCTGAGCAGTGCTTAGACAGAGTCAAGGCCTCTTCTGCTCCACGTGCCGCCCCGCCAGCGAGGAGGCTGGGAGTGCACAAAAATCTGGGAGGAGACATGGCTGGGACAGCTGACCCCAACTGACCAAAGGGCTATTCCATGCCATATGACGTCACAGTCAGCATATAAAGCTGGGGGAAGAAGAAGGAAGGGGGGGATGTTTGGAGTTACGGTGTTTGTCTTCCCAAGTAACTGTTTCGCGTGATGGAGCCCTGCTTTCCTGGAGATGGCTGAACACCTGCCTGCCCATGGGAAGTAGTGAATTAATTCCTTGTTTTGCTTTGCTTGCATGCGTGGCTTTTGCTTTACTTATTAAACTGTCTTCACCTCAACCCACAAGTTTTTCCTCACTTTTTCTCTTCTGATTCTCTCCTCCATCCCACTGGGGGGAGTGAGCGAGCGGCTGTGTGGGGCTTAGTTGCTGGCTGAGGTTAAACCACAACAGGTGATTGCGTCTTCATTCACACTGACAGCAGCAGCATCAAATTGCAGCCGCAGAAGGTTTTCTTTTCTTTTGAAACTGTACTCCTAGGAGTACATGTCAACCACATTTATAAAATATTTACAGATTTGTCTCATTTTGGACAGATTTCTTGGTTATAATGTTCAGGCTTGAAAAGGATGAAGCAAACAAGATACTAAGGCAATTCTCTTTTATCTAAGGATAAAATTTGCAGAATTATAAATCCTGGGATTTACAAAACAGTGCTTGTTAATTTCAAGAAGGTGACCCGTGGCCAAATAAAAATACCCAAGAACTAACAGAGATGCTGATAGACTTTTAAAAGGAAATTTAAACTTCTCTGTCTTCTCTGGATTACAAATATAGCTAAAATCATTAGCAAAGCATTTTGTCTTTTTTCCCTAAAAATTATAATTAAGGTGCATTTATACAAAAATCTCAAGCCCAGTAGCCACCACGATTCCTGACAACCTCAACTACACCAAAGTTTTTCATATACGGAAAGGGCTTTTGGCTGGACAGCAATATATGAAATTACTTTTGAACCTTTTCCAGTTCATGGGCTCAATTTGAAAATTGAGCTTATTGACAACAGGCCCTTTTTCTTCATCAGCTTTTGAAGACACTGAGGAAGTATCCCAGAGTTCCTGAGTTCACAAACTGAAAACCACTAACTCATGCGTGTCTAGACACCCAAGAAGCATCCAAATTATGGGAGGGACCATTGTAGTTGACACCCAGTTTTGTAGTGTCTGTTAGACTCAGTCAAGATTTTGGTACCTTGAAAATTATGTTCTTTATACATGACATCTGCAAGTCGGAAGCTGAAGCGCATTTGGAAGGTAGCGTGTGGGAAGTTTTAAGTATTCCTGTATACTGTTTCATTATTGTGCAAAGAGGTGAAATTCAGTCTCCAAGATTCTGAAATACGTACTACCTTAAGAACCAAATTCCCTTCTCAATATTTTAAAAGCTTACAATGTTTTAAAATTACTTTTATCTGAATGTTTCTATTGTATTCAACACTATTAATTTCATGTTAAATCTCAACATGGACTTTCCCAAATGAAGACAGAAGGTACAGCACTTAACAAAACCATGAAACAGCACTATCAACCTTATTTTCTAAAGCATTAATACAGTTGTGCCATGTCTACCTGAAAGTCAATCAAACTTTAAAAGCAACTTGAGCAATTTCAGTTGCAGCTATTTCAAAAGGAAGGTAGTGTTGGTGGACAAGCGATAGGTTAACACACCACCATAGTTTCAAGGGACAGCCTGTTTCAGAGATGGCCTAAAGTCAAGATCTCAGCTGTCTATCCATCACCAAGCATCCCACAGAACATTTACAAAACAATACACATTTATTTTTGACTTGTTCCCTCTATCTCTGTCCACCAGAAATAAAATACCTTTTATATTATAATATGTATTTTACATATTGTTCAATAATAAAGGTATTCCACCTCAGGGGAAAAAAAAAAAGGCAAAAAAAAGCACTGCCAACTGGTTCTCAGGTACAGCTTTTTTAAACTTTACAGAACCTTTCTTCTATAAGACGGTAGGTAGTGTCTTCATTGCTATGAACTGCCAGTTATTATGTATCACATTTACTTTTTCTATACAAACCCCTGTTCGGACAACTGACAATTATTTTACCAAATGAGCTTTAATGACTAAATTAGTGATTTATGGATAATTTTACTATTCTCTTCTCATGAAAAGATGATCCTTCTTAAGAATACAGTCTTTTGTCTTCCTGCAATTTATTATAGTGCTGCTGATCATTCTAAGTTCAGAATCAAGTCCCTAAAAATAATAGGCCTTAAGGATCTATTTAAAAACTACATACTTTTATTTTGGTTCATGTATTCTAGTTTTCTTACTTTAACCATGGAGACTAAGAAAGTTAAGGAAATGGATTGTTTGTTTAATAAACTGGGGGTGGGAGGGAAGCAGCTATCACGTGAAGTGCCATAATTGTTAGGCACCCATGAAAGTATGCAAAACAAGTTTCTTAGCAGAAAGAAATTATGCTAGCACAATTGTTATCAGAAAAGCCGTATAATTTCCTGTAGCTTCAACTCTGTCAAACTTAAACGTCTCATATCTATGCAAGGAAATTTATGTGCATCTGGTCATCAGTTTTTCAAAAATTGTTTCCAGAATTGGTATACAAACTTCAGCCTTTAAGGTCTGCAGAAAGAAGTAATCTTCTAATGTTTCACAACGTATTTGGTGGACCCAAGTGATTACGGGATCCCTTCTAACTCTATTATTTCTTTTCACCCTCAACTAAAATTACCAAGTGTATGTCATAAATAAATAGTTTCTCTTCTACACCGCGTTCATTATAATTCAACTACTAAAAGTTTAGGTTTCTCTCTTTACTTGCCTTTCCTTTCCCCATCCAGACATCAGAGGCACAAAAGATATTTTTCTCCCGCGTTTCTACAATCACACAAATTCTGTCAAAACCCATTTTCACTGCCCGCCTGCATCCTCACATTTAATTCCAAATAATTTTGCTTTTGAGCTATTCGAGCGCCAGAGGCGTAATCTCTTTCCAAAATCTCTCCTCCGAAGTTCACAGTCGTTTCTCCTGTCACATCACTCGAGTTCCTGTCAGTTATTCCTCTCCTTCCCTTGCCAACGGCATGCGGACCGTGTTACCGTATACCCCCAAGAGCTTCATCGGGAACGGAAGAGCAGAGGAACACCGCAAGAACGCTTCACAGCAACACCTGGAAACAAGCAGGCCGGACCGAGACCCCGTGGAACCGGTTTAATTTACAAGCATTTAGACGGCGCGTTAGTATACAACCTCGAAGAGCCAAGCACATAAAACACAGCCGGGTCGTACGCGGCTGTTCCGCGCCTGCTGGAGGCGGACGTTGCCAGGGCACCGTCGCCACAAGCGCCCGGCCGAGCCGCCGCGACGTCGCCACGCGGGTACCGGCCCCGCGCGCGGGGGCCGTTAAGCAGCCGCGGTGACGGCACACACTCCGCCCGCCCAGGCCCCGCTGCGGCCGCTCAACCCGCAACCGGGCGCTTCGGCGGCCGGGGGCGCCGCTCCTGGTACGATGAGAGGCAGAGCTGAGGGGCAGCGCCGGGCAGCCCCGGCCCAGGGCGGTTTTTTGCTCGCGGAGTCGCCGCCTCCCCGAAAGCGCGCCCGCCGAAAGGTGGAACCGGACCGGGAAACGCCGCACTCACGGAGNAACCCCTCTCACCTGCCGCCGGGGAGGCCGCCCCGGCCCCTCGCGGTCTCCATCCCCAGCCCCGCCGTTGCTATGGGGCCCCGGCCGCCGCGCCCAGCCCCGGCCTCGCCGCTACCCTTGGCAACGGAACTCGGTACTGAAGCGCGGCGCCATTGGCCGGAGGCGCAGCACGCGGCCCGCCCATTGGCCAGGGCGTCCCTCAGAGGGGAGGGACGAGCCCCGCACATGCGCGGGAGGAGGGCCGCTTGCGGTGGGCGGGGGCCCCGTCCCGTCCCCCTTTCCGCGCACGCCGCCGGGCTGAGGCGGGGGGTGGGTCCCTGCCGCCAGCAGCGCCAGGCTGCGGCCGAGGGGAGCTCTCTGGGGCGGCCGGGGCCAGGCCATGCTGCTCCCGCCCCTCCACCTCCTCCGGGGTTGGGGTAACAGCCCCTACGAGGCGGCAGGTAGATTGGAAATCTCTGTTCAGAGCCACCCCGTTCCCCAAGGAAGCCCGGCCCAACGTACCCCCACCCCCAAGAAGTCGTGTCCCGTCCCCCGCGCTTTTGCGGTGTTTCTCAGGAGGTTCAGCCAGCCGTAGCACAAGGCTTGTCTTAAGTTGTCGCCCCTCTTCATCCTCGAAAGTAACATGGTCTATTTGCACGTAACCAAGTTACTGCTCCCACCAGGTCGGCCGTCAGCCTGTCTCCTTAGAGAGCTCGGTGTTCGTCTTCACCAGTATGTCGGCAGCACTCAGCTTCCCTCTCTCCCGCAGGTATTTCATCAGATGAGGCCGCCGTCTCCAAGTAACCTTTACTCCATACTCATGCTCAGGAGTATCTGTAACCAGTACTGCTGCTGACTCCCCTGTCTCACAGTGTTCAATACCGAATGCCAGCTCTTTTTCTGGATGCCAGGCATGGCTGCTTCTTTGTGGCAGAGCGCTGCTGCATCTCCAGTTCCTTATGGAAGGCGTTTGTGGAGTCTCTACGTCTGGTGGACTAAAGACTTCTGGCTCCACAGGCTGGGGAGCAGGTAACAAAGGACTTTCTCTGCAGTTCTCTGGGCTGTTCACCTGGATGTTGGCTTTTGCTGCTGTCCCTTTCTTGGGCTGGCTGCGAGAGTGCTGTGTGTTCTTCCTTGAGCGATTCAGACTATCTGAGGGGTGGACTGCATATCCCTCTGGATTCTCAAAAGTTAAAGGAGGAAATTTGCAGGCTGTAGCTCTTCGACAGGCTCCTCCTGCATGAAGCCAACTGTGGTTGGCATCCTGATTCTGGGGTCTGCGAGGACCACAATGCTTTTTCTCACATACTTGCAATACCACTGACTTAGTTGTTTCAAATTGTGGGCACACCTGACCGGAAAGACATATTAATAAAAAAAAAAAAACCCTGCAAATACAATTTTCTCCAGACAAAGGAATGCCAGCAGCTTGATTCTACTCCCTCACCTATCCCATCTTTTTTCAGTGTGTTCATTAAGTGGGTAATCTGATCTGCAGCAAAGCAAATCAGTCACTAACCAAGCTGCTAAGCAAGGAGATACCTCTGAACTTCAATGTCACCTTCTGCCAGTCTTCTCTGAAAAGGGCTGCAAGCGAGCTATTCTCTGGCAACTTCCAAAGCATTCAAGATTTGCGTTTTAAAGAAAAGTCTTAACTGGTGTCTACTCCTGTAACCCCTACAGATTTAAAACAGTTCAGAGCTGGATCCTGTTTCTTTCTGTGCCTTATAACTCCAAACAGATTCAATGAACTACATCCTCAGTCTCCCTGAACAGGTAGAGGTTGAACTGAGAGCAATAAGAAATGATTTAAAGGATGCTCACTTAGCTCCATCACCTTATTATGTTAATAAGGCTTTCAGAATATTCCCCCAAAACATCTTTACTTTGAAACACAGTTAATCTCTGTATTCCAGAGCAATAGATCACCCGAAAACCACTTTTAAATTGGCTTTTGATAGAAGATGCTCAAAGCTCAACCATCTATATTTCTTTGAAAGATTCTGGACTTTTACTCAAAACCTGGAAATCCTTCTGTTATGGTATTCTTTATCTTCCTGGGTATCAACAAAAAGAGTCAGGTTCCGTTTCTTGCAATTTCCTTTTCCCGGCCAGACACTAAACTGGGTTCTAGCTACAATAACTACAGATACCTTTCAGCATTCCTAAGTTATGACATAGTCCCTCAATAAACTAAGTCCAATTTAATTAAGCAGAGTGATTGTCTGCTGTACAGCTGAACTGTTTGAATGCAAAGACTTTGTGCAGGAAAAGAGAGAAATGATTCCCTGATAATTGCATCCTGGCAGATACTTAAAAGAACATATGTGAACTTTGAGGATATGGCTTCCTGGCTTCTGAGAACATGCAGGGTAGGCTTTACCAGTGTGGAAGCCTAGCAGTCAAGAAAGTATAAAAAAAAAATTAGATAAACCCAAGAAGAGAGGAGCAGAGAATCAGTTGCCACTGAAACAAGTTGACAAAACTCTGCAGAGGATGCTTCAAGAAGTTACAAACCTACCACGCTTTTCAAATGGAAAAATATCTAACAGTTTCAGTGCTGATAGCTTCAAACAAATTTTAGAATCATTGGATGTTTGGAATCAAAGAGCTAAGTACCAGTGTGGGTATTTCCACCTCTTCCAAACACAAAGAATGCTTTTTCACAGCAGTTATTTTACTTAATGTTTCAGAAGCCATAGAGCTAACTGCCTCAAGCATATAAAAAAATCAAAGTGGAAAAAAGTGGATATGTTCTACTGCAAGGTTAAGGTATCACAAAAATAACTCCAGGTCACCAGGAACAACGGAATGTTTCATGCAGGCTTCAAGTCATACTTCCTGAGCCTGCTTTGTGAAGAGCAGAGAGTCAAGCAGCAATAGTGCTTAAACAGAGCTCCCCTAGGTGATGACTATTGTTGTATAGGAACAGTCTGTCTTTGCAGCACCTGTTTGCTTGAAAAAAATAAAAAGCTTTACATTACATCATATAAGGAGTCTCTTAGGACACTGCAAACAGTCCCTGGAATATTTTTTCAGGCCAGACAAGGAGCCCATCGGAAGACTGATATGGAGATAAACTATTCAAAACACAGAGAATAGAAAAGAGGCCAGGTTAGAACAAATAATCCTGAAGTGAAAGCCTATGTTCTTTAAATTTAGCAGTGTCAGCTTTAAATAAAACACCTAGTACTTTAACATGTAACATTTAGAGTTCAGCAGTTATTTCAAGCAGCTAGCCAATAAAAGATTCCCCCTAATGCTTATTATGTGCAGGGTTTTCCGTTGCCGTAGAAAACAGCATTTTCCTGATGAGAATTAGTTTTTCAGAAGACAAATAGACGTATTAATCAGTACATATTGCACACAGCTTTATGCCTTCAAATAACCAAGATCTTAGTGGTTGTAGTTAGAATGTGAAGCAACTCTAAAGCATTTATTTATGCTTTTGGTGGCTGTAATGAATTCAGGTCTGTGCTACTAATTTTCAGTGTCCGGGACAGATAGCATTTCGTTGAGACATACGGGAGAAACTTGAAAACCGTTGCTGTGGGATGCAGGGGGAAGGATAATCTATACCAACCCAGGCAGCAGAGGTGTTCTGGTCTACCGGTTTTGTAGGAACACGTCTTGGATTCTCGGCAGAAGGTAGCGGAGTTTCATAGCAATGGACGGGTCCCTCTCGCGGCCTCTCAAGGAATACCAGCTCTGCCTTCCTGGCCTTGTGGGTACATTTCTTCTTCGGAGGCATCAAAAGATATGGTAAAACCTCTTAGAAACCTCATGATGCTTGCTAGAGCCAATCGGAGAAAGAGGAACGCACCCCAAGGAGATGCTAAAGCGCTCTCAAATCTGTAGAGGGCAAATAAATGGACTTGAAGACAAACTCATTTGGAAAGCTCAGATCTACTTTTTAACTACAGTTAAAAAAATATGCAACAGTACAGCGTACACATCTCTGTGCAGACCTGTTCCTACCAGTAGTTTTTGAAATTTCTGTTGAATTTCAGGTAGATTTAGAAATGCATAGTGACATAGACAAATGCTCCAAAGCTTCATGAAAACCGATAGACAAATACATTGGGGGAGACAGAGACACAAACAAAACAAGTGTCCCAACTGCAAAAGGAGTTCTGAACTGTCCTTTGGGCAAGACTCAACATTACTGGAAAAGTTAGTTTCTTATGAAAATACATATTTTAAATACACAAGTCAGGCAAACTCAAATAGGCATTTTTCTTCATAAAAATAGTTTAGAAGTAGTTTGAAAGATACCCATCTGTGATAAGGACTGACTAAAATACCGAAATACAGAACCAGCTATATTTACAATAGGCTTGGTCACTGAAATTTTAAGGAAATTCAAACCACTGGGAGAGAAGAAAAAAAAATGGAATGGGAGCAGTTGACCTACTGAACCATCTATGTCAAGTCAGCCATCAAAAAAAATTAAATAAATCATTTCCCCACATTAGCTCAATATCTGGTCTAGTCACAGACAAGGAATGGTTTAGGAATTGAAAGTCAGAAAAAATTGTGGTTGTTTTTTTTTTTCAATTTAACCTGTAAAACTGGTTTGTAATGCTGAGATATACTGTAGGGCCAAGATAAGCAGGAACCTTCCCATTTCTAGTTGCTAAATACCTATACTTTTTAACTTCAGGAATTTTTAAGTTTTTAAATACAAAACATACTTGACATTTCCCCCCCTCCCCGTATTCCACATATCTTGCATGCTTTTTTTCTTTTTTTTAAACCTAGTGAACAAGCTTTAATCGAAATGACATTGAATTTTAATTTTCCATTCACAAACAGATTAGCACAGACGCGGAATTTTAAAGAGAATATTTTCTAAAGAAACGCATTCTCTTACCAAACACGTAAGACCGCGGCAGCCTGACGCGCTGCCTCCTCGGGGAGCCCCGCGAGCTCCCCTGGCCGGACGCACACGTTACACGGCGAAACTCCGCGGCTCTTCGCCAAGGATCACCCGAGGCCGCCGGCCAGTGCCCGGGAACACGGCGGGGCTCCTCGCCCGAGGCCGTACGGCTGAGAGAAGCTCCAGGGGCTGCCGTCCAGAGGCAGGGCCCACGCCTCAAGCGCCACCTGAACAAACTCCCCGAGGAGGGGTAATGCTATCCCGGCCACCGGGACCGGGACCGGGACCGGGACCGGGACCGGGACCGGGACCGGGACCGGGACCGGGANGAACAAACTCCCCGAGGAGGGGTAATGCTATCCCGGCCACCGGGACCGGGACCGGGACCGGGACCGGGACCGGGACCGGGACCGGGACCGGGACCGGGACCGGGACCGGGACCGGGACCGGGACCGACGCAGCCCCACCTGCGCCGGAACGACCCCAACGCTTAGCGGCCTACCGGCACATCCGTATCCCCCGCCGCCGCAGCCGATTGGCCCGATGCGCCCCGCCCCCTGCCACATCTCATTGGTCCAGCCCGACACGTGATGCCAACGAGTCGCCGGGCGCCAAATTCAAACCGGGAAACGATCTCTCTGAGGAGCGGTGGCGGAGCCCGGAAGCGCCCGGAGTTGCCGCCTCCCTCCGTACCCCCCGTACTCCCCGCCCGGCCGGGGGAGGTGGTGAGTCGCGACCTGCGCCCGGCATCTGCCCCCGCCGCAGCCTCCCGCTCCTCGGTGCCTCCCCGCGGGGGCTGGAGGCGGGAGGCAGGGGCCCGCAACCCCGCGAGAGCCGCCCTGATAGCGTCGGGCGGCTGGGAGAGGGAGACGCCTAGGCCCGGGCTGGGGCGGAGGGCCCCCGGAGGAGCAGACGGACTCACCGGTGAGGGCGGTAGGGATGGGGTGGGAGTGGGTGAAGAAAGAGCTGGGAGACCTTTAACGTTCCCCACGTTACCAGCCCCGGGCTGTGCGTACACAGGGTTTCTCCTGGGCCTCTACTAGTCGTAGCAGCCCGAGGCCTTCTTAGGGAGTGGTTCGCTCCTGTAGGGAGTGGAACCTTTAGAGGCTGCCTAAAGGTTGCTCTTTTGTCGTTGTCTTACGGGCATCTCTCTTTTAAGAGAGCCGAGCAGATCGCCAAGGGCCATGTGTGTTCCCAGGTGCTACAACCCCTGTGTAGTGCTGAACGTTTCTATTGGTGGCCTCCAGCTGCTGGGAATCCCCTGGTCGAAGGACTCTCTGCTCACTGCATGTAGGGCTTCAACTTAGTTTTTTTTTTATCTGCCGGACCCTTTCTGGTTTGTATCTATGTAGGTCATTCCTACTGAGAATTTTCTTGTTTACTAGCTGGCCCAGTCCAATCTACCAATGCAAAAGGCCTCTTTTTTTGCTGCTTGCTTCTATTCTGCCTGCCATCCCTAATAATAAACAATAAGTACAACTTGTGTATTCTTGTTCCAGTATAGTTTTCTGCAAGAGACAGCCCCCACCTAGTTCTTGAATGGCACGATATTTATAAGTGGTGTTCTCAGAAGGGACATCTGTGTCTTACCCTGAAAGCAGTACCTCTGAATTTTATCTGCTCTGCTCTGTAATCTAGACTGTCTGTTATCCAAAAGTTTGACATTTAAATTGTATTGCTGCCCAATGATGAATTTATCTGGTTCTTGACAAATCTACAGAAGGAATAACTAAAGCATTTACTTTACATTTATTTTAAAGCACCTAACTTCTGCTGCATTTATTGTGTGCCTTTGTAGGGTTCAGGACAATCTATGCTTCCCAGATCTTAAACCATCTGTTAAATTCCTTTTTCTCTCAGGTCCCATGATCTGCTGGTTACAGCAATTAGACAAAAAAATCAGGACTACTATTTCTATGTTGTAGCTTCTCTCCCCTCCAGCTTGCTGACTGATGCTGGTTAAGTCGCTTTACAGCTAAGTCTCCCTTTCTGTAAAGCACATATATATACTTTCTTCATTATTATGTACACTGTGGCTCCCAACTTGTGATGCAAGTTATCTACTCTGCAAATATCTCTCCTGTCCTGCTTACACAAGGTGTGGATAAAGGAGATACAGTACTATTTGCTAATAGCCGCATCAACCTTATTAAATGCTTTCATTTTTTTTTATTTTCCTTCCTTGTTTCTGGCTTTGTAGCAGTTGCTGAGAATGTGTGCTCTGTGGGGGGCACGTGGTGATTTGTGGCACCTTTCCTAGCTGTTCCTGCCCTCTGCACTCTTACGTTGTATTTTTTGTTTTGCAGGATTTGTTCTTGTCCCTTTCAATGGAGAGTGACTGTGTAGATCAATAATGAGGACCAGCCCTCGTAGGCCCTTAATTCTCAAAAGACGAAAACTGACCCTCCCGCAGAAGGATGCATCTAGTACTTCAACAAGAGATGAGAACAGTGGTCAGAATGAAAAGACTCCTAAGCAGGAGCACAGCCAACAGGACCGACACAACAGCCAACACAGAGACAAAATGGACCGTGGCATGCAGAAATTCCCAGCAGGAATAAAGATAATTGACCATCCTACGATGCCCAACACACAAGTGGTTGCCATCCCTACAAATGCTGATATCCAGAGCATCATAGAGGCACTGACAGCAAAGGGAAAAGAATGTGGCAGCAATGGGCCCAACAAGTTCATTCTCATTAGCAGTGGAGGCACGTCCCGTTCAGCAGGTCAAACACCATCGCAGCGTCTCCCATCACAGAAGAAACTCAGTGCAGCAACCAAGGCTGTAGATGGTCAAGAAAGAGAGAAGAATGTTACGCAGACACCTGGTCTTGCAGGAGGAACAACACTCTGGCATTCAGGAATTGATTCTGTGGTTGGACAGGAACAGGAGAGCAACAGTATGTAATCTTTACCCTTTTTTTTGTGCTGACAGATAGACAAAAAGATGTGAAGTGGGCCAATGAGTGTAGTGCTTGGGTATCAGTATGCAGTAATGCAAACTTTTTTGTTAATTATGAAATAGCTGTTGATTTGATTCTAAGAATCTACACAGCTATGCATATGTAGTGAAATCTGAAGGATCTTAGTGGATATATTTTTGGTGGAAGAGACAGCATGTAACAGTGTACAGCAAAGCAAAATTTTAGTGCTGGGAAAAAAGAAGGGCTGCCTTGAGGAAATCAAGTCTAGAAGAACATAAGACTAAGTTTCATTTAGCAAAAGGGTTATGGCTGAATTCAAGACTAAGGTAGAGTACCCTAGTCAGTGACCAAACATGGGCCAAGAGCTTTGAAAATGAGATGATTCCCATCCTTTAATAACTAGGTGGCAAGTCTGTTTCCTCCTTGGCTGTCTCATGATGCTGCTGAATAAATGTTACAAGTGGGATGGATTTTACTTTGAAACATTGTTCAGATCAAATTTGTATTTGCAACTTAAAATAACTACATAGCTTTTGGGCTGTAGTAAATCTTATCCCACAGTATAGTACTGTCTGACAGGAACCCATAAACAGCTGCAATAGCTGCATTGTTACAACCAACCTCACCAGAGATAACAAAACTGTGCTAGTTTTCATTGCTGCAGTTCAAAAACTTGGAAGCATCTGAGCTTCTGACTTGGGTCTTTCAGTTGCGGTTTTTCACCGGCTTCTATGGCCTCTGCTTACTAGATTCATTCTTTAGCTAAAAATACTCGAATTCTTGAAGAACTGTATCAACATTGTCGTATTTTGGTTGAGAGAAGTAGTCTGGTTTGAATTTTTTTAACGCTGCAGCTCTTTTCAGAAATTGAGCAGATTCATGTGAAATCAGGAATTGAAGGTTGAATTAATCCCACAAGAAATGTTAGCATTGTAATACCATCTTGTCCCTATCTTGAGACAGGGATACCTCTTTTAGAAGTGTGCCCTCTATTTGGCACTTGAGATGAAGGGGGAAGAGGGTTACTTGTGAGTAAGCAGAGCTATGGGCTTGTTATTCCAACAGGCAGTGGCGAGACAATGAGCTCTGTGTTGGACAATAGTCTCACTAACATCCAGTGGCTGGGGAAGATGAGATCTGATGGGCTAAGTCCCTGTTCTGTGAAGCAAGACACGGAGAAAGAGAACCAGATGCCTCTGCAGGAAAGAATCAAGGTAAGTAGGAGAAGACAACAAAGCGTATGCTAAAACTTTTGATAGGGAAGTAATCCATGTGGATCAGAAGACTTGCAAGAATAAAGCGTTACCATCTCTAAGTAACCTGAGTTTTGCCTTTACTGGTTTGAATAGCAGAACCTGGAAGATCCAGGGGTGTTCCATGGCCCTTCTTGTCAACTTTGTGAGTGCTCATGTGTCATTCCTTCTGCCTCTCAGACTGAAGAAGATTCTGCTGCTGCTGCTGCTATTCCTACCACTGCCGCCGCATCCTCTTCATGGCAGGATTCAGTATCGGAACGACCTCCTTACTCTTACATGGCCATGATACAGTTTGCCATCAACAGCACTGAGAAGAAGCGTATGACTCTGAAGGACATCTATACCTGGATTGAGGATCACTTCCCATATTTTAAACATGTGGCTAAGCCAGGTTGGAAGGTAACATTCCCCAGCCTGCAGACCAAGATGGAAATTAATTTAAGCACCCCACCCCAAATACTCTCTCATTCTGGAAGTTCCCTGTTCCACTTCTTCTACCCCTTTTCTCATTCCACTCAGGCAAGATGATGGGTTGTTTGGTCACTGAAGTAAGAATAGGGATCTCAAGAGTAAATAGAATAAAAGACTGATGACAGGGTTGGCTGGGTATGCAGTGAATATGAAGATCCATGTTGTCTGTGCTTTGGAATGTAATTCATCTGCCAGGGCAGTCATGTCTGAGGTAGGCCTTGCCGTGCTGATAACAAAACTAGTGCTTCTCAACCTCCTCCTCACTCCTTTCTCCCCAGAACTCCATTCGGCACAACCTGTCACTTCATGATATGTTTGTCCGCGAGACATCTGCTAATGGTAAAATCTCATTCTGGACTATTCACCCTGATGCAAATCGTTGCCTAACATTGGACCAGGTATTTAAGGTAGGTGCTAATGCAAAGAAAAACGGGACAGGCTATCCAGTTCCTAAATGCCACACTAGCCAGATGCACCTTATTTTGACAGGAAAGTTAAGCTTCTTTGATATCAGCGTTTTTGCAGAAGTTGGATTCAGTCACTTCTCTTGACAAAATAGACAAGCTCTGTGTTTGAAAGAAAAGGTGCTGTGGCTGTGCGAATGAACTGGAACTTCTGTGGGGTGCGTTTATTCTTCAGGTGGTGTGCCAAATGTAATAGTGAGCTTGTTGAACCTCTTTCCATGGGCCTAATTCAAATTCCTCCTGAGAACCATT
Source organism: Anarhynchus alexandrinus (assembly GCA_008711295.1). Classification (NCBI taxonomy): domain Eukaryota; kingdom Metazoa; phylum Chordata; class Aves; order Charadriiformes; family Charadriidae; genus Anarhynchus; species Anarhynchus alexandrinus. The sequence goes on along the minus strand of VUYV01000371.1, from coordinate 133,047 downwards.
CCACTGAAGTCGACCAGGAGTTCCTACACTGTTTGATTAGACAGGATGAAATTGCTGTATCCCAGCTACATATTCTAGGAAATACCATTCTGTGGGAGAAACGGAGCTTGTGAGTCTGATATAGGCATGTTTAGGCTCTTCTGTGTTTGCTGCAGTGGGTGGGCAGATTGACTCTTGTTTGCTCAGATTGTACAAGGTTAAAATGTCCCATTTGTTCCCCCTTTGGTTGTTAACTTCATCTTATTTTTCTCCCTCCCAATGCCTTGCTGCCACCAGCCGCTGGACTTGGGGTCACCAACATCGCCTGAGCACTCTGAATCAGTAAGACTTGCCCTCTAGCTCGGGGCTTGGGCTTCCATTCTCCTCTTGCCAGTCACTGGAAGGAAAGGACAAGAGGCTCGGGGAGGGGGACTGGGTCACTGCTGCACCTAGTCATACAGCTCCATGTACAACCTTTTTGGGGAAAGGAGTTGAACCAAAGGTTAATTGCCCTCAGATTATATGTTCTCTCTGCAGCTGGTAGAGCTGTACAGCTTTGAATGACTAGAAGTCTATTGCTGAAGCAGGCTGTAATGGGCACTGATAGCCTTCAGAGAACAAGCCAGAGAGAGATTTCTGGTAAAATCCTCATCTCCCTGGCAGCAGTCCCAATCTGTCCTGGGGCTCAGATCCAGAGAGAATAAGATCTCTCTGTGCTTCTTTTTCATTTTGGAACCCAGCTGCATTGTGACTCTTAGAAGGATAAACCCGTTTGCTGTCTGTCTTGCATTCAGCAGTTTTAACAACGACAGATCTGAAAGTGCCCAATCAAACACTTTTCTGTCATGGCTACACCCCTGGCCTTCTTTCCATCTGCTTTGACTTGTTATTCCTCTGTTACCTCTGCTATTCCACTTGAACGTTGATCTGGTCTATAGTTTGTACAGAGATCCAATATACAATAAAGCTATCATATTCACCTTCCCTCAAACACTGAGGACACCAAACTCAAGTCACTTCTGCAGTAGAGTCTGCAGCCGGAGCAGATCTGTCATGCCATCGCTTTTTCTACACAGCTTTGAGATGGCATGGCTGCAAAACAACAAGTGGCACAGAGACAGAGCCAGCATGAATGCTGGGTGCTAACAGATGCTCTCTCTTTATTAGTGCAGCACAGGCTTCTGGATTTGCAGTTCTGAATGAGACAGCAGAATAAAGATGGATTCTTCTCTTTAAATCTCTTCCTTTTCTCCTTCTCCTCTTTCTTATTTCACAATGACTGCAGCAGCAAAAGCGACATCTTCCAGATTCCCAGAAGAACATGGGAAGCAACAGCAGCAGCAAAACTGAACCCCAGAATGCACGTGAGTGTCTACATCAGCCTAGGCCAAAGAGAATCAGTCCCATAAAATCTGCAGTGCTCTCCCAGATTCCCTTAGGAATAGAAGTGAAAATTGTTATCCAGATTGGCCAGCTTTCAGGCTTCCTACTGTCACATTTGGAGCTGAAGGCAGTATTGCCATGTCTGAGAAAGGATGTGAAGGGGAAGTGGAGAGGATTGGGTACTCAAATGGAGTGAGAGGAGAGCTTGCCCCAACTTGTGGGCTAGGATCTATATGAAGGACTCTTTCCTTGTTCATCAGGCCTTCTGGCTTGGGATTTGTGTCCTTAAAATTAGCAGAGAGCCTATCTCTGATTGGGTGTTTATTTTGGGGCATTTAGAAGGACTTCCTGTTAGATGCCAGCTTTTCAAGAGGTAGTAGAGGAAGGCAAGAGACTAGCAAGTCCATTCTTTTCCCTTCCAGGCCGAAAGATGAAACCTTTGCTTCCTCGCATCAACTCCTACCTGGTTCCGATCCAGTTTCCTTTGAGCCAGCCTCTTGTCTTGCAGCCTCCTGTGAAGGTTCCTCTAACCATGGCACAGGGAGCATCCCTCAACAGCTCGGAGACCTGGAGCAATAAGCGTGTGCGCATTGCTCCAAAGGTTGGTTTCTTGTTTTTTGAAGGTTTTTTTGTTTGGTTCTTCTTTTTTGGGGGGGGAGGGGAATGGGGTAGGTGTGGAAGTTGTTTGTTTTTTGTTTATTTGGGTGTTTGTTTTTTTCTTTTCTATAGCTCTTGCCTTCTGTGGACCCTGTTTTTCATATGGTCCCTTTGTGCATCTTTACTAGGTGCTCTGAAACTTTAAGCTCATATTAAGGAACTAGCCAGTGACAATCCTTGCTGTCCTTTTCTGTCTTTACGGTGACTGTTACCTGCTAGTTGACTTGCTATAAGGATGTTACTGTAATTCACTGGGGGGGGGGGGTCAAGACAATTGCATTGGTCAAGACAATTTTTCTCTACTGCTTGCATGTGAAGAAATAAGAATGGGAGAAATGGGGGGGTTCTGCCCTTAAAACATTTAGATTTTTGATAGCTCTGAAGAGGCATGTAACATACGGAACTTCTGAAAGAGCATTTATTTGTATGTAGTCTCTTCCCAGAGGTTTTCAGTACCTGCTGCTTGCTAATTCTGTGGAGTTCTCAGTTATTCTGGCCTCAAGCAAAACTGCTCTTAAAACAGGTCTTTTCTCTTGGCATCTCACTGACTGCTCTTGGACACGTAGACATTGTAAAACTTTAACTTCTTCCATCCTGTCTAACTATAATCCTATTTTCCTTTGTGTGTCTGCTGCTTTATGTTCTCTCCTGCTATGATTTCTCTTTCCCCTGTGCTCTTTTTCTTTTGATAACCTCATCTTTTTTTCTTTTCTTTTTCCTTGGTTTCTGGGAAAGCTGCTTTCATTCGTTTTGTTATTTCACATGTAGATAGCTTAAAGAGGAATCAAGGGGGTTACACTTTTCCAGAAATATTCAGCTGTCCTTCTGCCTGTACTCCTAGAAGTTCCTCACAACAGAAGTGCTCTGAAGGGCATGACTTCCAGTCACTTTGCTAAAATCCTTCCTATGTGATCTGTAGGCTTCTTTGTACCTACTTCACACAGAGATCAAACTCTTATCTGTTGTTGTATTTTCTGCTTTCTGAAGATTCTCCTCTTACCCGTTCTGCTGTCCTTAAGTGCCAGTCTTTCTTTTCTTCCTTCCACTATCATTTGGATTTTGGGTGGGTTAGATCCTTGCTTACTGACTGCAAATCACTTGTATTTCTTTGTAGATGTCACTCTCTACAGAAGAGTCATCCTCTTTACCCATGGCTGCTGTCAAGGAGGAGAGTCAATGTGATGAAGGTTTATTTTCCCCAACCCATTCCCTAAAGGAGAGCAGTTCCCAGCCTGGTGAAGAATCGGTTTCTTTCCCTGAGGGCATCTGTATAAAGGAGGAAGGTGGCTCCCAACTGGATGACTGGCTGTCTCCGTTTGCTTCAACCCTAACAGTAAAGGAAGAGCCAGGCTTGTTCCTCTCGGTCTCATCCACAAAGGAGAAGAAACAATTCACCATACTGAAGTCGCCATCTAAGAGTGCTTCTGACACATTAGTTATAAAGAGGCGGGAAAGGCGGGAAATGGGCAGATCCAGAAGGAAACAACGCCTAGCACTGCCTTGCTCAGAAGAGCCTGTCCTTGTTTTGCCAGAAAGCAATGGCTTTGACCCTTTCCGATTAGGGGCAGACCGCCCCTTCCTGCAGGAAAACCAACCTCTTGAGAATGTATCACAGCTCAGCTGCTCTCAGGGGGAAGAGGGGCCCTTTAAAACCCCAGTCAAGGAGATGTTCAGCAAATTGCCAGTTTCTTCCACTCCCAGCAAAGTCTCAGCAACTACTACACCCCCACTAGGGGGCCTTGACTCCTGGAAGTCTGCATCTTTAGCCAAGGACAGTCAGGAGCTGGACTTCAGTCCAGTGAGAACCCTTCAGTTGCCATTCACACCCATCCAGGAGAACCAGGACTTGCTGGGTTTTAACAGCACACCCCTTAAAAATCCCCTCTTTGAGTCCCCTCGGGAACTGCTCAATACAGAATCCAGTGACATGGTGCATGTCCCTCTCACGAGCTCTCCAGCTTTTATTCATGAGTCTACTAAGCAATCATCTGTTGAATTGCCAACCTCTGGCTTTACTGAAAATCGGTCACTCATGGAGGGCCTGATCCTGGACACCATGAATGACAGTCTGAGCAAAATCCTGCTAGATATCAGCTTTCCTGGTCTTGAGGATGAAAACTTGGGAACAGACATTAGTTGGTCTCAGCTCATACCTGAACTGAAGTAAACTGGCCTGAGGACTGAATTTGACTTGTTCTGATATTACAGAAAGCACTCTACTCTATGAAATTTGTTCATGTAGTCTAGGAAGACTGTCTGCTTTTGACTAATTCCCGCATCCATGGGAGCAGAGGGCATTATTGACTCCTGCTAAGCTGGGAGACAGGCCCATTGGCTGCTATAAGCTCCCTTTATAAGCTGCAATAGACTTTATGTGGAACAAGATAGAACCTCTCTAACCTTGTGCTAGAGATGAGAGTCCTTGGAGAGAGGTTATCAAGAGAACATCTAGGTAGTTCGAATGCCATTTTCTACTCAAGCTATCAGACGAAATGAATGGACCCCTCAGTTATGTACAATAGGAAAGAGCCTGAGAATCTCCTTCTAGCTTTGCCCTTACTTCCTGTTACTTTGTTCTCCTATTACTTAGTATCCTCTGTGTAGTTTTAATGGCTGTAAATACTGTACATTCCTTAAATTAGCCCTTAATTATAATAATAATTTTATTCTTGTAGGGTTATGGGAGTATTTGGGCTGGTAAGGGGTTTGACTTAGAATGTTGTCCCTATATATCACATCTGTATTTTTCTGTCCTAGATGAGAGCCCAAAATACTTTTTTTTTTTTTCTTTGACTTCAGAAACACATTGGTCTAAGCTGTACTGAAGGTTGCTGGGGCAAAGATCTGAAAAATCACCCATATGACTCAAGTCAAAGTGAAACAGTTTGTTATCGGGATTGCAACATAAAATCTTGGTTTGGCTTCTTTTTCCTAGGCTGGAATGGAGAGCTTGGATTAAGCTGTATAGTTCTTCTGTTTCCAGAGTCCTATTATTACATACTTAGAGGACTAGGTAGAGTCACTTTTGCAGTAAGATGGGCTTCTATTGAATGGTTAAAACTGTCCTTATCACAATCATCAGTTGAAAATGTTAAAAAAGAACCTATAAAGTGAATGCTGATATTTCCACTGAAAAGTGACGTCTGGAAACACAAGGTATGCTTCTCTAGGTGCAATAGGACAACTCATCCCATTTCTCCAGAATCCATGTCAAAAGAGGAGATTGCCATGGAAAAGACCTGATCCTTCTGCTTACAGACAAATGATGGCTCATATATCTACCTATTCAGTAAAGCTTCTGTGGGAACACAGCCAAGTATTCTCTTTACTGCTTTTGCTCTTAGCAGCATGCTCAGGCTGGGTCATAGCATGAACAACCAATTTTTAATACACCTCTCCCCGGTTGGGAAAAAAACAAGGAAACCCAGAAGCTGAAATATAAACAGACTTAATAGAATAAGATTACATAATTAACATTAATAGCACTAAAGAACAAATATTGATCCTGATACCGATACAGAATATGCAAAGATTATAGTCAGCCAATTGCAACAGTAGGAAGCTGTGCACTCTCAGCAGTGGACGGTAAATGTGGGACACAGAGCGCTACAGCTTCAGGAGGAAGGGAAGGCCTCAGGGGTCCAGCACTGGGGCAAGAAGTTGTCAGGATGGCAGCCATCAAGGGAGAGACTTTCTAATTTATATTGAATGTGATGTTGATGGTATGAAATAATCCTGTTGGCCAGCTTGGGTCAAGTGCTTAGGTCTCACTCCTCCTCATCCCTGCACCTGGCAAGCTCAAAAACACACACATCTTGAAACCCACACACCATAGCTGACTACAAAGTAAATATTTTCACAAATTCAGACGAGTCTTCTAAAACTGCAGTCTTCCCAAGTATTAGAAGAGAAATTAGTCCTGTGTCACTCACACTGGGACAAGGACTGTTGGGTACCAGTAGCCTCTTCAGTGCATTTTGTTTAGGATTGATTTGCCAACACTGCCTGTGAGGGCCGGATGTCTTGATTCCTTCTCTGCAAATGCCCTCTAGTAAGGAGTTCATGTTCTCCGGCCTGGATTGAAATCATTCTCTGATCAGGAAATTGTAAGGCTGCAGAATCATGAGGCTGCAGAAGAGGTCCACTTTGTGGTTTGTGGCACACTTTCTGCTAGTACATGTTATGCAGCTGTCAACATTCTACTTGGGTTTCTCAAGACATCCTATCTCCCTTTCACATCACTTCTTGTTCCTAAGAGGCTGCATGCACACAACTGACAACCAAGAGCCAGGTAACTAAGGATCATGTCTCCAGCAAAATATGAAATACTCTTGTCCTTGGGATGATGGGATGGTGTCAATTCCAGGTGGGTGGTCCCCTGCTTGTTCCTGTCAGCTGAGGTGCTTTGATGGCCACCTCACATTATATTTTGAACATAGTAGTGCCAAAGACTAGTTTCCCCTCCTGCTAAGTATTCCAGTGGGAGCCCTGCTAGAGGGCAGTTAGATCAAAAAATCCGGTTAAGCAGTCCTACACACTGCTCCCACAGCAGATTTCCCGGTGTGTTGCCCAACCTAATTCAAAGCCCCATTTGGTGAGGATTTCATCACAACCCTCAGGAAGACTACTTTATTTCTCTCCATCTGTAAGTGTTTGCCTGATATTCTGCCTGGATCCTGCCCTTAGTTTCATCCTGTTACATTCACCACTGTAAAGTTGTCCAATAAACTATAAAGCCATCACACCAGTGTCTGAGTGACTGCAGCCAGCTTGCTGAAAATTGTAAGTCTTGGCTTCTCCTTCTGTCCTTTCCCTGCTGGTATCTACATGTCGCTATTTATGAGAATGAGCTGTTGCAGCACGTAGACTACTGTGAAAAGAAGTTGTTTGAGTGCGGAAGTCACGGATATTTGCATCTTCAGCAGTAGGAAGTTTCACATCTCTGTTGTCACAAAGGGAGAAGGACACTTGCTCTTAATATCCCAGGCCTAGCGCACAGAAGATCTGCAAGATTAAATGTGATCAGGTGTTGGAAGGCAGATAAGCATGGCATGGGGCAGAGAAGCAGGGAGCTGCACTTCTGATCGCTCAGCAAACCAGCTGTTTGGAGGACGTCAGATTAAATTGGCAGTTTGTTGCTGGAGGTCATTGCTTAGGTATCCTATATTTGAGCAACTGGACTGTTCAAGGGTGCCATTGCTCAGGATTGAAGTGACAGACAAGTAAGACAGATGGAACTCAAGCACTTTGTGCTTTGGGGCAAGTGCTAGAGGCGTATGCAGTGAGATCATAGTTGGAACAGTGGAAGCAGGGCTGCAGAGTAGGAATATTATATTTCAAAAATGTTTGTCATGAACCAAAGGCTAGAACAAGATGATGCATCTCTCAGGCAGAAGTAAAACATTGTGCGAGAAACAAAACCAAAGGTATTATTTTGGATCACGTGAGGTACATGGACAGAGCAGGGAGTTGATTGATCAGGACAGAAATTCTCCTGCAGTTAGGTTGGATGTGTAGTAGAGAACTTCTTGAGCACTAGCCCATCATTCTCTCCCATATGCAAAAGCATATATTCAGTGCTCAGAGCTGAGCACTGATATCGCTGTCAGCCTCTGTTCTGCAGGAATTAGCTGAGTCAAAGAAATACAGAGAAGTAAACCTGGCGGAGAACAGAACACTCTGAACTGTCTTTTTCTTTGGACAGATACAGCTTCCAAACAGCAAGAACCAGCCTGCAATCACCCTGTGATCAGCTCAACCCAGTTGAACCTGCACTAAAGGACTGCTGGGCCTGGTGTTGCCCCACTCCTCATGCCCATTATCAGGAGACGGCATTGAGACTTGGCTTGAGGAAGAAGAGTTGGCTTCTGTCAGGAGCTGGTGAGAAAATACTAGGACACCACACCAGACACAGACCTGAAGACAACAGGGCACCACAATAAGGTGCAGCAACAGCACCCTGTATAGGAGTAGAGCATATGCTGAAGTTTAGGAAGTTTGGGGCACTGTATACAGGGGACCCAGACAGGTGGGAAGCATGTAGGTAATTGCATCATGGGATAGAAATTCCCCTTCCCCCGCCCAGCTCTTGGCATAGACAGAACAGGTAACAGAGCAGCAGCATCCAATAATAAAGATTATTGACGACCTCCCCCAGAAAGGACATGTTCCTGTTATGCCTCTGCTTTAAAACAGCACAGCTCCTGGGCAACACTACAACAGCAGCAGCATTTCCATAGGAAAAAGCCATGCTTTTTGCCACTGTCTCCCTTTGCAGCCCTTTACAATGAGTAACTGTACATTTTGAAATGAGAGGTTCTCTGCAAATTGTACAGGACCACCTACTCCCTTTTGCTGCTTGTGAGCAGGTGAAGGTGCAGGGCTCGCAACCAGCCCCAACTAAAAGAATTCCAATGTCCTCCCTGCAGTAGCTCCACCACATACCTTCATCCTTACTGCTGATCTGTGGTGCTCACTTGAAGCTTTAGTCTGGCTTGGGAATAAGTGGGACATACCAAGTTGTCCCAGAAGGCAGTATCTGACAGAGTTATGATTAAGCAGTGATTCAAAATTTATTAATAATTTTATATAAGTCAAGAGGTTGAATCTTAGCAGCACTTAATCAATAACTGGTTTAAAGGTTTACAGAGTAACTTAACAAAATACCTAGACAGTGACTTAATTACAGATTCAAAGATGGCAACATTCACACCTACTTACTATAAAGTATCCCGAATCAGAACATATACTTATACACAAAAGCACAGACCTCAAATTAATGCATATGCATATAAACGTGCACATATACACACACACATCGGTCTATAACTGCAGAGATCAAAGATCTAATATTGCACGACTCTAATGAGCCGGCGGGTACCCATTTTAACTCCTACATGTGCACAGACAAATGTAAGAACATCCACATCCATAAAGCTAATGTATATTTATCATAAACATGTAAGTGGAGAGGTGGATGGAAGAGAGGATAGCCTATGGTCAAAATTTCCCTTTTCTCTAGTTAGAGTAAATACTCACAATATATCAGCATTCCTCAATGGGTGATAATTGAGGCTCAAGAGGGATTCTCTCGCCCTGGCCTTCTAGTCCTCAAGGTGTCAGCCTGAGTGGCGTCCCAGCTCCAGGGAGATACTGGCCACAGCCTGCTGCGATCCAGAAGAGCTCAAAGGGTCTTTACTAGAATTGCTACTTATAGGATCCGAGATAATTGACTTTCGTCAAGTGGTACTTTTCCACTCCGGCCCAGCTCACACAATGAGTATTTCGGTACTTTCCATGGTTATGCGAGCCCAGGACTTGATAGAACTTGTGGTCCTGGTACCCCCTTCTTTGTGGCCACAATCCATATGCTGTCAGGAGTGATCGATTATAGTTACTATCTTCAAACGGTAGGAGCCATGGGGACCAGGCACACTATTGTGTTCTTGGTCTGTTTCTCTCCACCTTTTCTTTCTTTCCTGTTAGACCATTGTGTTATGTCCTGGTCCAGTGTATTCTTATGTGGCCCAGGTGGGGAGGACATCACACCAAGTACTGAGAGGCCTAAGGGTGGTGGGGGAGACTGCACCACCACACAAGTCACACTTGCTCAGAAAATGACAGCAATGAAGCAGTTCGACAGTGTTGTCAAAAAGAGTGTCTCAGGAGATCTGTGGTTGTAACCAGGTAAAAGGCTTGGCTGCCACGTGACAGTAATAGCAAGAGGGTAACAGAAGTATTTTGTAAGTAAGAAGGGGAACATGGTTAATGCTTTGTGAATAAAGATCATACTTCAGGCATTTGGGATAGGGGTGTCAGGGCAGCGTCAAGTTGGCAATTCTCAGGAAACAGGTCTGTGTAGCATAGGAAGTTGTAACCGGGCAAAGAATTGAAGAGTTGTATGGACAACAGCAGAGCAATGAAGTAGGCTCAGAACAGAGGAGATGTATACAGAGGGAGAAAAGAGGCCAGAAGGCAGGTATCACCTATCCCACTGCAAGCTCAGTATTTGGATTATTGCATAGAGGTGTGATCTTTTAAGATGGTAAATGCCTCTGTCCATCCTCCTTCAGTAAGAGCAGAGCTATACTTGTTTTCTCATGAACCTCATGTAGCTCAAGAGCAGGTAGGCACAGTTCTTCACACCCTTTGTGTAGCACTCCCGAGGTCTTCACTGAGTAATGTGCAGGAGCATCCCAGGACTGTCCTTGAGTTCTGATAACAGAGCAGGCTCTTTAATACCTTCTAGCCAGTGAAAGAAAACATTAATTTAAGATATAATTTTCAAAGGATCTGGGACAGACAAATCTACAGGGAGCTAGCAAGTGCTGTGGATGCTCTGTTTCCCTGAAAATTCTGTTCTGTACCTGGAAAGAAGTGCAACAGATGCAAAGGGGAAGGTAATTCCCCTTCACCAGTTGAGTGGGGTTCCTCCCACTCCATTTTGTCAGTACTGGATGCCCCCTGACATGAGGCAAGTAAAGATGTTTGCCACCTTTTTGCTTTTGCAACTTGGCTGGTGGAGGAAGAACTTGAGCCTTTCCCCATATGGAAGAAAGAGACCCTGTTTTACAACCCAGCAACCTTTTTGTGAAGGCGTCAGGTCTTCATTTCTACCAGAGGGCAGTCTAGCACTAAACAAAGGTGGAAATGTCTTTTTTAGCAAAATACCTGCCTTCCTCTTTAAAATGCACTACGGATTCAGAGAGCAAAATGACAGGCTTGACAAATGTGAGCTTTTTCCTGGACAGAAATAGCCTCTCTCCCCCTTTTCCAGCACAGGTGGGCTACAACTGGATAAAAAGATATTCAGGGTATAACAAAGTATTAGCTGCCTGAGATTAAGAAGAAAGTGTCCTGCTTCACTAGTCATCTCAGACTGGTTTCTTGCTTTGATACACGCAGTTTTAGAATGTAAAGGCCACAAATCTGAACTGCTGATGCAGTTCAAATGACACATTAGTCCTTGAGTTTCAATTACAAATTTTCTTGGAAAGCTGAAGATGATAAATACCCTGATACACAGTTTACCAATACAAGCAAAAGATTATGCAAAGCGGATTCTACTCCACACCTCAAAAACTGTGGGAAGTCATTACACAGAGCACACTGGTAAACTGTTTGTGTAGAAGATATATCATCAGAATCATTTATCTTCCACGTTTTCTTCCTTTTTTTTTTTTTTGATGTACCCTAATTAGAAACAGAAACATTTAATGACATTTAAGAAAGTCAAGCAAAATAGTTGGCATAAATGATTATTAAACTACAGTCAGACATGGATGGCTTATGTTCCCTGCTGTTGGTTTCTCATGGACAGCTAGGAGGTTGCTGCCAATAGGGCCTTTGTTTATTCAGTAATGTAACGTGCAGAAGGTAATTTTTGTTCCATTCATCTGTGGTTACAAACAAAGGACCAGCTCATTAGAAACAGGACTGTCTGAAAAAATGGGTAGACCAATTTTCCAACAGGACAAAAAAACCCTCATCTTCACTGGACTTCAGAGGTATCTCTTAATATTGCTGACATTTTCTATTTACTTTTTTTTCACTAACAATATGGTATCTTTTCTTGGTGTACTGTATTCTTTCACATTTTATGAATTTCTGTGTAAATTTTAATAAAGGCAAAGTTTTGGATAATATCATTACACAACAGGACAGAACATCCCATCTCAACTCTATGCTTTTCTCATGGAGTAACATGTTTAGATTACTTATATTTTTTTTTATTCTGAATTCTGAGATTCCATGTTTGTCAATGCACTAAGTTATTTTGGATCATGGAATTGTCCCTGTAATTTCTATTCTGGATAATGCATGTATATTGTTAAGCCCTGAAACACTCAACTTAGGGGTAGTTACATGTCTCGTGTGGTATAATCTGTCTTGAATTATCAACATGCATTTTCTGCTTTAGAAAAGCTTTTGTTTGGGGCAGTTAAAGTTTTGCCTGCTTAGCTGTTGTTACACACAGAGAGGTAACTAGAGGAGGAATTGCTTCAGGCGTTGTCAAGTCAACAGTACATGAAACTTTAATACGAATATTGGTTGTCAAGAACTCCATCATCCTCTTAGGACTACTTCTTGTAGGCTGGAAGTGCCCGTATGTAATCTATGCTACTGCTGTCTCTCCATTTAGACACTCTCAGTTCTCTCTCTTTCTTAGGTTCCCCATAACCACACCCTATTTCATCTTTGCTCCATATGCAGTGTCTGTCTTCTCCTTTACTTCTCCCTCTCTTGACAGGGGGCGTGTTACAAGTTAGGACTCAGATGCTGGGAAAACCCATGGTGCCCCATGTGTCAGGCTGTCAATAGGGCTTTCAGGTTTGCAAAGTTTGTCAGAAATAATCTCCCAGGAGAGCATGAGAACATTTCCCTCCACAGCCCCAACAGTATACGTGCAGACCAGGATGATCCTCAGCCTCCAAACCCCCACTCCGCCCACTAGATAATTTTGGTGCATATATGCTTGTTCTCTCTAGACCTTCATCCACTCCCTCTCAGGCCCTCCTCTAATTTTCTACAAAACTTAATCATTCTCTTTTTCTGCTTCAAAGGCCACTTGGGACCCTTGTCATTCCTTTATGAATTCAAATTACAATGTAGCCATAACATTTTTGACAACAGTATTTGATGCATTTAGCTTCCAATGATAGGAGGGGGAGAAAGGTCAGGAATGCAGCAGAACTGACACCATAAAGCACATCGCTTGCAACTTGTGGGATCACTGAAAGTGCTTTCAGCATCAATATGCTTTTCCAAGTATTTGCAAACAACGATAGCAATGCCACAGTATGGTCTGATCTCAGGACCTCCACTCTGTAGCTAATTAGTGCTTGACAGTCTGCACTCTGCTATGCATACCCATGGGACTAGCATACTACAAGGATAAGAGCTGTTTTTCCATTTTCAATAGCTGAATCTCAGTTTTGATTTGTTTGCTGTTTTTATTAAAATCTTGATTGCTGGAGTCGGGAGATCATGAGATAATCTCAGTTGTCATTCAAATCATGCCAAGGCCTAGCCATCAAGAACGCAAAGAACATTCGATGTACAAATGCAGCCTAAAGGCTAAGAAACCAAAGGAATGCAGTATTTATAATTTAAAACAAAATTAGATTGTTAAACCATCACTGTTATTCACCAAATCCTTGGGGTGATAAAACATCCCTCTGTCTTCCTGTCATTGTATCAGCATTGTGTACACAAAGCTGCTTCTGTACTAGCGGTACTACTGTGCTGGTGATTCCATCATAAAATCCTGAATTGTTTGAGCAGAAAATATCTGTACTGAATATCAGTCTCAGGTAGAGTTATTCTTGTTCTATGGGGTAGGAAAGGGGCAGGGAACACAGGAAATTCAGTTGAAACAGCCCAATTGCTTCTATAAACGACAGCACAAAAATGTTTTCCTCAGGTTAAAAAAAAACCCCGCATTTTATAGCAAATCTTTTGTTGAAAAGACATAGGGCCTCCCTGCTGTGGAGGGAGTTTGTCAGGGTGTCCTTCTTGGCTTTGATGTGTCCCTTTGTATGAGCTGAATGAAAATTTTCCAATTTTTGGCTGTTATAAACGTTCTTTAAAAAACCTATTTCACACCCGTAGCAGAGACATAGCTGGCAACTAAAACCTGAGAAGATATTTGTTCAGCACAGAGTGTGCTCCAGCACAGTCTTGCTGGAGTGTATGGAGATTTCTTTCTGAACTTGCTCTTCACAACTGCTGGCAGCTGAGCATGGGAATATGAGCTCTCTTGTGTTCTAGAGACTTCTACTGGGCTTTAAGGAGTGGATGATAGGAAGGAAGACATCAATGAGAAGAAGGTGACTCAAAGAGCCAAATGCAGACAGCGGTCAGAAAGCATAGAATCATAGAATTATTTAGGTTGGAAAAGACCTTTAAGATCATCGAGTCCAACCATAAACCTAGCACTGCCAAGTCCACCACTAAACCATGTCCCTAACTGCCATGTCTACATGTCTTTTAAATACCTCCAGGGATGCTGACTCAACTACTTGCCTGGGCAGCCTGTTGCAATACTTGATAAACTTTTCAGTGAAGAAATCTTTCCTATTATCCAATCTAAACCTCCCCTGGCACAACTTGAGGCTGTTTGAGAGAATAAATAACAGGAGAAGGTTGAATAAGGACCATCATAGTCACAGATTCAACAGTCCTCAGGTTTGAGGCTGGGGCAAAATGATCAGGTACCACAGAAAAGCATTGGAGATGTGAAATACTGTTTTCAGGGCCGACCATTTTACAAGGGATGAGCTCAGTGCCTTGCACCTACCAACAAGGAGGAAACACAACGTGGAAAAAGCTCTGATTCACCAGGCAGGACCGAAGTGGTGTTCCTGAAGAACCATCCAAGACAGGAGCATGTCTTTAAATGTTTAGCCAGTGAGCACTGAAGCTTGAATTGCTGGTTTTCTAAATTAAAGTCTGCCTGAACAAGAGAGCATAGGTGGGCTATAAGACCCTCCCTCTAGAGTGGCTGACTCCCTCAAGAACTGAGTGTGAGCGTCTGAGTAGCCCTGCTACGGTAGAACTGCTCCAGTCAAGGTGCTCACAAAGCATCACATTGCAACAACCAGAAACATGCTACAGGCACAAATATGCATGGCTTAGTCTGTGTATACTGACAAATATACCTGGTCAAAGTGATTATAGTTAATTTCAGCAAGTTATATTGCTGACTGATGAAGAGTTTGACTGACCTCAGTTGCTTTAAGATAGGAAGCAAGCCTTTTACAAACAAACATGATGGGAAACACCGCAGTACACCTAGTAAGAGCTGATAGGAAAGTTTTCTGCAGCATCTGTTGGAGAACCCTAAAAATAAAACCTGTCCCCAAAGGAAAGGAGATTGGAGGCAAGGACAGCCAAGGGAGAGATTCTTTACCTTCTGAAGACTACATCTGGTCTTCATTTTGAGCAAGACAAGAACTATTCTGATTCTATAGCTAGCTAGGTACAGAAAAGAAGTGTATAGGTGGTTGTCTTATTTATTTGCTTCTGTTGTTGTTGTTGTTTTATATGAAAAAATAAAAAGTTTTGATAGAAGCCCACAGATAGCCACTCAAAGCACCTTGCCAAGACTCTGTAAGTGCTTTTAGTAATAAGCCCACACATATGCATACCAAACTAAGCTTTTCGAGGCAACTCTAACAGCATTAGGTTTTACTGTTTGAGTGTTCAGCTTTGAGGACATCCTCTGAAAGGAGTCTTAATGGTGCAAAATTGTCATTATTATGGCAGGATATAGGGACTTCAAAAAAATTGTCTGTGTTAGGGACAAGTGCGTTCTTAGCCTCAAGCTAAGTGGATAATGGAAATTCTGTTCTCCCTACGGATAGGAAATGGAGGGACAGCGAAATGAAAGCAACTACCCAGAGACACACACAGGAGACATCTTTGAGACTGCACATTTCCAAGTACAGTGCTGTTGGCCTTAAATACACAACTATCCTTCATCTCAGACTCTTGCACACTTTTATTGGTAAGCTTATTCCTACCAGAAATTATTCTATACTTTAAACATCTATATGAGCACAGAGAAGCTCTAACATGAGCAAGATAATTGCCATTCCTATGTGCATTAGCACTACGTAATAAAAGTGGATATTCCTTCCCATTGGGAAAACAAAGCCAAAGTCATGTAGTGTAATAAATGCAGCCACATAATGAAAGGGGGAATTCTGTATTGCCTGCTGCATGATCAGCAACCGTTCTGTGGCAATGCTAACGATTCTAACCAAACAGAAAAGGCCCCTTTGTACGCAGCTTAGCTCAAGCAGTGAAATCAATACAGACAGGACACAAATCATTCCAAGCAATATTTATACAGCAGGGGGAATTCATATTGGATAACATTGTTCCAAGTTTGCCCCAGTGTTTTCATAAATCTAGGCCCTACGGCAGATGACTACAGAGACTTGACCCTGAATTACCTAATTGAGCAAACTATTGTACTTTCTGACCTTACTGGCAGGACACACTTTGCTGTCCAGCAGCTGAGCTAAAAATGTAAAATGTACATCTGAGATGACATTTATCTCAAGGAAACTTGCCAGGCATATTCACAGATATAAATACTGTAACCTGTTACTTATTATTTGAAGAATAAGAATATGTTTTATAACCAAATAGACAAACTGGAGGGAATTCAAAGCAGAGGAAGCTTTTTTCCAAAGATTTTTTTCCAGAGGTGGAAGGGGAGAAAGAAGCATGCATAGTTTGCCTGAGTATGGTTTTCCTCTCATCCCTCCTCTGGACCATCTGTGCATCCATGGACTGTGCACAGACCGTGACAATGCAAGAGGATGAGCAGAAAGTCATCTCATAGTGATCTTGTACTGGGCCATCACAAGGAATATCCTTGTCTTGACATAGTTGCTAAGCTGAGGGGCTCTTTTACAGCCACTTGAAACTTGCTCTACCAAAATGAGACAGTGCCTTGGAAACTGGTGTAATGTAGGAACAACCTCTGGGCTGGTTACGTTATGTGGGGACTATTGTTGAGCTCTGTAACAGCTCAGTTTGACACAAAAGAAATATAAAACTTTATCTACAATCCACATTCCCACCTGCACCGTGTTTGCTCTACAACAGGACAAAATAACAGTTTTCAAACTGTTGAACAAGACAAATTCAAAGCTGAAGAGAATTCTTTGACAAGGGAGCAAATATTAGAAGTTGCAAAAGTAGTAGGAGAATAATTTAAAGAGGAATGATTAGGTTAGGTAAAGCTTCCTAGAAGTGAGACACAAGGAAAATCTGTGGTGAAGGAACCTCAGCTTGTGAATTTCAAGTCAAACCAGTGAAAGCCTTCAGCAGAGCAACTCCCCAAACAACTGGGATGCTCCCTAAAGCTCCTAGCAGAAGGAGGTGAAATCTTTACTTTGGCTCATGTTCTTTAATCCGGGAGTTACTTCTTTCAGCAAGAGTCCATTCCTTCCCTTCACTACTTCACATACTGTTCATTAATTTCTTCAACAAGGAAGAATGGAATGGAATATTGGCTGGCTGGACTATTGACCCTCTCCTGTTTCTTGGCTGGGCAAACTGCCTACTGGGAAATGCTGCTTTTCAGCGCCTTTCCTCGGAAGTATGGGCACTACTTCTGAATTCTTCAGCATTTCTCAGGCATGGAGGGGGTCAACAGCCATCACCAACAGCCATGAACACGAACACAGTGCTGTGGCTTTGTGGTGAAAAGCTGGAATCTTTTGCCCCAGAGCTCTCACTGACCTGCAACTGCTTGAGCTAGAAGGCCAAGCCCCTAGCAGGAACAGGGAGAAGGGCTTTTGTTTTCTGTGGAGGTGGAGTGGTTCTTCCATTGTCTGAATAGCGCTGTTATACATCCTGCAAGAATTTCTGCATAAAGGATGGAGAATAGTGAGGTATAACGGGTTATGATTATTGTATGTGACTGGATCTAAGAATGAAAATAATTTCTCAGTGTGTATGGGATTGTGTATAAATGTTTTTTATTTAAATCAGTTTTATTTTTCTAACACAGGTTGTTGGTGAGTATCTTCCAAGGCCTACAAAATATGACTGGGAAAGGCATAGCTACTGGGAATAAACTTAAACTTGCTGCACTGTAGTCTGGCTCTCCGTTAGAAAACCTGTAAGAGTGTCCCTTCTGCAAAAAAACTGTAAGCACCTAACCAATTAGTAAATGGGCTCTGTTTAAGAAGAACAGGATGGAAAAAGTAGTAGCTGAATAGAAAAAAAAACCAGTGACCTAGAACGCAGCATGCCTCTGAAGGGAGAAGATGACTCCACCTCCATCAAAATGCTAGGGATTTTTGCCAGATCTGGGAACTAACACATCACAGGATATAAGGAGTTAAGTGACCTGCTCTTTGGAGTAGAAGGGATGAAGAAGGGGAGAAAGCTTTAAATAAGATTTGAAGAATTTTCCCCTTTGAGGCACTAGGAGAGAAATATTTTGTGAGTTAAGTGCCAGGATTAGCTGGTCAGACCCTAAAGTAGGACTAATCAAGCTCCAGTACAGTTGCAACACAAACCAATTTTGATTGGGCTTTTCCAAAGTGCAGGGCAAGAACAAATAATAAAGGGTGGCTAGCTGCAAGGAGGAACTGGGACTGGGATCCTTGTGCGCTCTCTCCTCTTCATGCCCACATGCACATCCAAGGTGGGAGACGATCTCATCAGAAATTGTGTAAGCCTGCCCATAGGTTTCAAGGGGAGTAGAGGATCAAGGACTGTAGAGGATCTGGTCCCAAGATGTTCTGTTCTACTTTATAATTTTAAGGTCTGTTCTGAGGATTTAAGAAAATTGACACTGCCTTTGCTGCCAGCAGAAGCAGAGCTGCCTTGTCAAGGCTGGCCTGATGAGGTATTCACAGTCTGCAGGAAGGGAAACAGGGCCCTGTGTGAGAATAGAGGTGTATGAATCAGTACTGGTTTATGAGGATAGTTAAAGAACTTGATAAAAAGACTCAAAATATGCTCAGTGAGGCCACAAGAGGTCAAAAGTGTGTGTAAATCAGGAATCATGAAAACCTAGAGGCAAGAAAACAAGGCTGTGGGAACACAGCTTCCCTGGGAATATCCATTATTTAAACTCCCTTCTTAATTCAGCTTGCAGAGAGACAAGGACAGTTGAAAACAGCTCTGCTGAGCTCTTGATGGGAGTCTGCCTGCATTATGGTGTTGGAGTTTGGCCTTGTAGTGTAAAGCAGTGAGAATATATTTATACTTCCATTCCTGCCAAATGTGGCTCTGCAAGTTGGTTCTGTGGGAACCGTGATACATTGTGTAAGGCAGTTAGCACACTGGGAACAAAAAGGTTAAACTCTTCAAATTTTAGAATTACTCTAAAAAGGACCAGCCTCCCTTCTAACATTTGAGGACCAAAGATCCCAAGAGACATGCTAACCCTGTGGTGATTAGCAGGGATTAAAAGGCAAACAACATGGTTTGCTTTGCACTGAGGCCAACTTTTTTGTAGTTTCTGCAGCCACACTGAGGTCTTACAGTGGCTGACTGGACTCATCTTTGTACATGGACATTGGATTTACTTCCTAACATTGCAAACTCAGTGTTATATTTTTATGTGCAATCTAGATCATAGAAAAAACTGGTATCAGTAATACTGGAATGTTACATACTACTAAGCTGGAAAAAAAAAAAGAAAGGGAGCAACAGAAAGACTCCTTTTGTTGTAACTTTCATAGTCTGTTGCTGTTATTCCTTCTATGTTGTACATGAAAGCTGTTTCAGCCCCTTTTATGGAAAGGTAATGCTGTCCTCAGCTTCATAGCTGAGTAAAACTCAGTTTCCTCCTCTGTACATGACGTCGAACCAGTTCTTACTGGGGCAGTGCATTCACCAGTGAAAAGGGATCAAAAAAAAGCAGCTTCAGTTCAAATTTAAACTTACAGTTTCAAGCAGGACAATGTGGAGGCAGAAAGTTGAAAAACTGAGCTCTGCCATGTCCTCTCTCCCCTGGTCCAGACATCTCACACTGCAGCACTGTCAGCATACTCTGAGTGTAAACAGGGAGTCAAGTCCACTGGTATTGACAAGCCAGTGATTTTAGGTTTCTGCAACTTCAGCTGTAGATGGAGAGGGGTGAAAATGAGGGCAGAGTCAGGCCCAATACATTTGCCCTGGTGGGAAGCAGAAATCAGGCCTTCAGCATTTCGTTCAAGCTGCACAGTAAAATCCTCCGGTGCAGCCTATTCCAAATGCGTGACACTCTCTGCAGAAATGAGATCGTGCATGTCTGCCAGGAACCTTGAGACGGATGCTCTCTCCCATTTACCAAGGCACTGCATCATCTCCTAGACTGAATCATGTTGTTGCCAGTATTTACAGTTTCACTGAGATGCATCAAACCCCCCCCAGCAGAGACACTGAACTGCACAGCCTGCCACCGAGAGATTTACTGTCTCTTCAGCTTATTGAGGGGAACAGGCAGTGTATACACACACACACAGACACACGCTCACACACACGCGCGCGTGCGCGAGCACAGCCTGAGGGAGGTAAGTCCAGCCCCCAGCAGCGGGGCCATCCTTCTGCTGCTGGATTTTTCCAGCTGGAGCATCTTGCAGGCTCTGCTGTAATTTATGGAAATTGGTTTCTGACGTGGGGCTTTTTCTGTTACGACAGGGACCCACCGACTGGAGAAAGCAGACCTGCAGTCAAGGCAGGAGAGAGGAAGAGGAAGAGGTGGGGAGCAGAGGGGCAACGGCAGAGTGGAGAGGACAGAGGGACAAAAAGGCACAGAGACACTTCAGAGATGGGTGAGTTATAACTAAGAGAGCAGTAAGAAAGGCAGAGAAAGGGAGAGAAGGAGAGCTGTAGGGAAGGGAAAGGAGCTCAGAGACTGAGTCAGCCTCAAGAGGGCAAACACCAGGAGACGAGTGCAGGGAATACCCCAGCATATCAAGAAGGACTTGTTCTGTCTGAATCTTCACCATGAGCACAAGGAAGAGCTGCCCCATGCCACTGGAACAAGGAGACCAGGAGGAAAAGCAGAGTGAGGGTACTTCTGACCTGGAGCGACATGAGCGTGAGGTGGAGCTGAGGAACAAAGCTATTCTGCAACAGAAGAGGCGACTTAAACAGGCCACTCAGTTTGTGCACAAGGACTCTGCTGACCTACTGCCCCTGGATGGCTTGACAAGGCTTGGCACCTCCAAGGATCTGGTGAGTCCAGTGGGACCCCATTTGGGAGGGTGTGCTCCATCATCCCACTTAGGAACTGCTGCCAGGTTTCAGAAAGGGTCATGGGTTCAGCAAAGATGAAACTTCCCTTCAGCATCATCTAGGAGCAGGTCAGGGTGAGGGGAAAGAAAGAATTGCCCATTTTTTGCATCTACCTTCCCAGGCATCCCCATAGGGAAAGAACTCCTCACAGAGGCAGGCAGACATGGACTGGAAGGACTCCTCAGGATCCAACTTTCCACTCACCCAGTACATAAATATGTTCATCTGACATGTATATTTCCATGTGGGACATCTCTGAAAGCCCCCATGTATTCCTGCATGATCCAGCTCAAAAGCAGATTCCTTCCTGGATTCAGCAGGGAGGGAATCACAGTTTATGAAACTCCTAGGTTTGACCTTGTTACCTTTTTGTGTTATCCTTTTCCCCCCCATTCTTTGGATTTCTGGAGGGGCAAGCACAGGGCAGGACCACTAGCCAGGTGTGCAGGCAGCTGCAGTGGCCAGAACCAGTGGCTAGCATCTTTGGGGAGGAGGCACGGGAGTGAGGCCTGTGGGCGTCTCCTTGTGGAGATGTGGAGCAAGAAGCATCAGGGAGGGCATCTGTTCCAGGAACCTGGTCAGTCTCTGGTCTGGAGGGACTTGTCCCAAGGCAGAGGAGCGGTTTCCTGTGGGATCTCTTGCTGGCTTAACTGCACACATCTGCCCCTTGCTCTGGCAGTTTTGCTGTCTAACTTCTCCTCTCTGCTGTCGAGTTTAACTGCTGAAGGATGTGGAGGTCTAGAGAGGGGAAAAGGCCCTAAAAGAGAGCCTGGGTCTGGCCAGTGATGTGGGCACAACCTCTTATTCCAGCTGTGCCAGTGGGTGTCATAGGAGACCTTGCCCCTCCCTGCAGCCTGTGCTTCCCTCTGTATCCTCAGATCATCGCAGCAGCAGCATGGATGCTTGTGTGTGCGCATCTCCTCCAGCACCTTCCCAGCTCCCATGGCAGGCCCCACGGCTGCCGGCAGCGAGGTGCTGCTGCGCAGAGGGGCACACGTGTGCAGGACAGGCAGAGTCCCAGGCACTGGGCCTGAACTGAAGCCATCCCCCTTGCTGAAACCTTTGGGCGCAGAGGTTCTGCCACCTGCAGAAGAGGGGTCAGTGCCACGTTCCTGTGCTGGAGTACCCTCCTGCTCCCACCACCCTCTCCTGCAGCCGCCTCAGCTGCTGCTGAGAGTCCCTGGCTTGGCAGGGTCAAGGGTGGCTCCTCAAAGTCACCCTGAGCTGTCACCTCATGCTCTGCCAGCCCTTTGCAGATGTACACATGGCTGTTTCAAAGGGACTAGTCCTGAGCGTCCCTCTGGCCCTGGACACCGCCGCTGTCTGAAGTACAAGAGGGGAGCCACACAAGTGTCGCGTTAGTGAGGAACAGGGCCTCTCCTCTCTGTGGGGAAGGAGGTCTGGCCACACCGGAGCCTGGAGGGCCCTGTTCAGGCTGGCAGCACCCTTCACGCCCTGCAGCATTGCAGCTGAAACATCTCCTCAGGAGGGGATACCCAGACATACGCCTGGGCTCTTTCTTGTTGCAGCTTTTGGCAGGGAATGAGGAGGAGCCACTTTTCAGTCTCTTAGTGCGCGTTTGCTGAGCCCAGCCACAAAGGCAGAGAGAAACATGTCTGCCTGCTTTGCTTTGGAATTGACTCCTGTCACACCATGCCCCAAAACAACAACTGCGGTGGCAGCCAGAGGCCTCTGTAAGAGTCCTGCACGGTACAGGTGTCAGTCTTTGCCACCAGAGGCTGGCACCCTGAAGCCCCAAATGCTTGCTATAGAGAGACAGGCCTTGTCCAAATTGCTTGCCATGAGCAGCTCTCCTGGTCAAATTAACCATTCCAGGCCAGAGACTTCCTCACATGCAGATGGCGTTTGGTCACTCAAAACCACCGCATAGTTCATGTTTGGCCTGTAACAGACTCGCTGAAACATTTTTACCATGGAGCTAGGGAGCAGTGAAGAAAGCATAACATCTCTTCTGCCATGGAAATTTTGCACTGGTGTTAGAAGGCACCAGAAGGCATAAAGTGTGGCACCTGTGCAAAGTTCATAAACATAGTGCAATACGTGGGGTCAATGCGGTAGCTGTTGTACCTCCATTTCTGGTTTACCTTGGAGCAAGAAAAGAACCAGGCCTTAGATTTCCAAGAGCAATTCAGCAGTCCCTGCAACTTGATGGGCCACTGTGATATTGCTGTGATGTTTTGGGGGCTGTGAATTAGAGTCCAAAATACTCTTTCAGGCACTCCTTCAGTCCCATGCAAAACTCCGCCTATGTTTCCTAAATTGATCTGGCTCCCTCCTGGAGAACAGGAATGCAGGGATGAAAACAAAGCAGGAGCAGGAACCACTGGAGAGGTTGATCTTGGAGAGAGTGCAAAACACCCGAGAGTCCTGTAGGGCTTACATTGGGAGGAGAGTTTAATTCCCCAAAACATGTCTCCACTGACAGTGCCAGAGACTGCAGCTGTGGCAGCCCCGCATGTCCTAAAATTAGAGCAAGGCCCCATGGCATTTGAAAAAACTGTGTTTTCTTATACAGTCAAAGTCAGGCTGTTACTTTTTGCCACTCTTTTCTGTGTATTCTGGGTGTGCATTCAGCTTATGCAATGCATCCAGCAATGTCTGGGATTTGATGCTTCCAGCACATCTCCAACGATGAGTAAATATACATTTTAGTGGAGACCTCACATTTCCAGCTTTATAACAACTACAAGCATGACACTTTGATGGATTTTTTTTAAAGGGAAAAAAAAAAAAAAAAGAAGTAGCTCCATCATCTAAAATCTTCTGACTTTACCAAGAAGGTCTCCCCTCCCAAAAATCAAATCCCCAGCTCATACCATTTCACTAATCATAGCAAGGCCTTGAGATTTCACGTTGGAGAGCCTGAACCTGATGAGTTGCACTGGGAACCCACTCTGACCCTTCTAAGAGTCCTGAGAGGGCCTACCTTCCAGCCGCTTCAGGTCCTCCCTCACCATCCCCTTCACCTCATTGTTTCTTACCAGCCCAAGAGACACAACGGTCTCCACTCCTCTGTCTCACTGGTGCAACAGAAGACAGGGAGGGACCCAGTAATCGGCTCTTGAATCCCATGCCTCCACGGTCCCAAAGCTCAGCTACTCTGTCAGCGCTACTCCATCAGTGATTGGCTGCTTCCCAGCCTGAGTGACAAGAAGGAGACAGAAGTGGCAGCTACAAAGGACCTGCTCTTTCTGTGGGAAAGGTTGCAGGGAGAGGGAAAGGTCCTTTGCTTGCCAGATTGTGAGAGGAGACAGGAGGGAGGATGGGAATTTGGAGACCTGCTGTAGGTTCCCTGCCCTTTTCCCACGGCCCAGATGTTAACTAGCAGCCAAAACTGGCACTGTGTTCAGAGTATTTAGGGAGTGAAGTACAACGGCCAGCTGTGCTGTGGGCCTGTACAGTAGGCTGGGAAAAGACCAGGAACAGAGAGATATTTTTACCTCACTTTTTCAACTACTGCAGTGTTTCTCATGCAGCATGTGAACGCTCTGACTCTCACCCCTGGAGTGATGGCGAAACAGAGGCGTGAGGGTCTTGGCACCTTGCAAAGAGCAATGCTGAGTGTAACCAAAGAGGCAATAACCCTCTCCTGCTCCAACCATTGGGAAAAACTTACAAGTCAGCATGCTTCTAGTTGCAATTTACACACTTCTGTGGCTTCAGCCCTCTGACCAAGCATAAAGCTGGTTTGAAGCACACACACCCTGTAGGGTTAATACAGCCCAACTCATTGGCAGGTCTGTTCTAATTCAGATGTTTGGCCTGCACATTGATAAGATCCCACATCAAACTGCTGCACCATCTGGAAGCTGATTTTTTAAATGTTTTGGTTTTTTTTTTTTGAGAAAGATAAAAACAATGGTTTATGCTGTAGCACATTAGCCCCTTCAGATTTGTTGCCTTTCTTCACATAGGCAGTTGTTACTGAGAACACTATTGTCAGCTCTGAGCAGCTGCTCTCCTGGGGAAAGGTCATGGGGCTGAGTACATGGAGGAAGGACAAAGTTACCTCCAACAGGCCTACTTCATTGATGCCACCCATTGTTGATTCAGTTGCTGTGCAGGGACTGGAGGCACTGGATCAACGTTGGGCAAAAACTAGAGCACCAAGCTGATGACAAAGGGAGTTTTCTTCCCACAGCAACACTTTCCTCTGTGTGTATGCAAGGTTGGGACAAGAAGGTATTCACAATTTTTCTTCCCTTTGGGTGCACCTGCCCGTCTTCCACCCAGAAGAAAAGAGATAGGAATGAAATAGGAATAAAGTTCCTTCAGCTTTTAATCTTGCTGATGGCTCTACCTTCTAGCTGTGAACCACGTAGGGCTTCTGTCGTGGTTTGGGCCGAACCAGCCATGGGGTGAGTGACAGATGCTCCCCCCCTATGTCTCTTTAAAAAAAAAAAAGAGGCAGGAGAGAGAGACTTATGAGTTTAGAAGGAACTAAACTACTTTAATGAAATATTAATAATAAAATAAAAAGAAAATAATGAAATATATACAAAACTGTATCAAGCTCCCAGGATGACAATCATGTCACTGGCTGGCACTGGGGCAGTCCCAGGCTGGACTCAGTGATGGATGGGAACTGCATTCCGGATCTGGATTCAGGATCAAAGGCATACGAACAGACAGAGTCCTCCTTGGACACCAGCCATTGAAGAAAGAGAGAGCTGACCCTTTGATCCCTCAGCTTTTATACTGAGCATGAGGTAGATGGGATGGAATATCCTGTTGGTCAGTTTTGGGTCACCTGTCCTGTCCGCTTCTCCCCGCAGGTGGGACCCCTCTACGCTTTTCTGCTTCTGACCCTCCAACGGGGCAAATAACAAAGTTGGTTGGCCTTGGCTGTTATAGCAATAACTATAAGCAAGAGCCTCTCTGCATACCATGCCTGGGCATCAGCTATAAACACAGGTCTTATCACTCTGAGATAAAACAGTGTCTGCACAATATGCTGTTAATTTCAATAGTTAGAAGAGGCCCAGCTAAAAAGTAAAGTTACTGAACAAAGTTGGTCCTGTTTTACCTCAAACCAGGGCACTTCATAGATGCTCCTCCAACTAGGAAGGGAGTCCAAATAGTATCAGTTCTGATGGAGGGGAGCAGAGACAGACTCCAAAGAACATTAGAAGCTAGTTTTAATTTCCTGTGCAGGGGAAGCTTCCTGCTTCACTACAAATAATTGCTTGTCCTGCCTACTTACCCACATGCACATCACGCACATGCTGCGCCCCATATCCCACATTAGAAGATGGGAGTGTGCCTGGTTGGATGTCAGCACACTCCCACTGGGTAGTGTATTGCAGTACCTGCACAGGTATGAGACTGCCAAGTCCATGTTTAGCTGAAGGAATAGATATATCCCAGAGACCTGCCTGTCACAGACAGCCCAAAACTTTAACATCACCTTAGTGGCTATAGAAAAAATATTGGGATTTAAAGAAAGTTTTTTGGGATAAGCCTGTCTTTCATCAGGATGATCAGTTGGGTCAAGTATTTGCAATCTGCTTCCCTGGGCTAGCAAATGTCCTTGTCCTTAGCTCCATACTTAGCTGGAATTTCTCTTTCTTTGTGATGGAGACAGCAGCCACATAGCGTGGTCCAGCGGCGTCTCTTGGAAGGCAATCTGAACAAGCTGCGGGGTGAGACCAGGGTTCAGTCTGCATGTGTTCGATCTCCGCTGGCAAAAGACCAGGATGAAAAGATGGAAAAGGGAGAGGACAGGAGAAAAGAGACTTCACTCCTGCTAATACAGTGCCAGGTAAGGCAACAACACAATGCTGCTGATTTCACAGTGATAGCAAATGCACAATGAGTTCCAGCTGCCCCACTCCCAAGGGCCATGCTAAGTTATTAATTGCAAAGCCAGCTGGAGCCAGAGAGAGCAGATTTCCCACATGGCCTTCAGTTCTTTCAACAGACAGAGGAAAGCCTTTCTGCCACATGCATTCTAGTTGTCCATATTTGAAGGTAAACTACCTTAATCACATCTCCTTCCTTTGGAGGCCAGCTTTCCCATGATGTGAGGTATTTCGTAACTGCCTACAGAAGCAAGGAATGTCTTCTTATCACTTTAGGACAGGTACCCCTAGTTGATTTACGCTTACTGGATTCAGTCTTGTCTGATTCTCTCAGGTGTCAAAGGACCTCCTAAGAAAGTGTCTAACTGTGCCCCGAATTAGCACTGTTGCATTCCTTGATGGAAGCAGTATTTTTAGCTCCCTTTTCTTTTTATATCCTCCTATTCAGCAGAACACAGTCCTCCCTGGCCCCTGTAGGTAAGAAAGCACATCCAAAAGCTGTGCCCCATGAAAGAGGGCTGCATGGTTAGAGCTGTTCAGTAGTATACAGATATGAGACTCACTAAGATATAGACCTGCTATACAAAATCAATTTTAAAGCTGTATTTGTTTCAGTTACCTGTCCTAAAGAACATCTCACGTATTAGAGTGTAATGTCTACATTTTCGGGAAAAACGCATACACCTTTGAAAATTCAGTTGGCATAATTAATTATCACATGAACATAGCATTTTCTGAAATGTTCAGATCAGGTGTCTCAGGACCACACAAAGCCACTGTCTGGTTTGTTTTCCAGCCTTTACTGTTTCAGTTAGACATTGCTTACCCTGGGGTTTTGACTCTGATGTTTAGACTCTGATGCAGCTAGGTTAACATAACCATGCTTGGGAAAACAGACTAGTAGGATGAATGGCTCTCAGTGTAATTTCTCCAAATAGCTGGAGTCTTTTTTTGAGCAAATGAAGGTGTTTCTTTTTCTTTAATCACTGCTCTGTATTCTTCTGTAAGAGTGTCATGGTTTCAGTTGGGATAGAGTTTGCTTTTTTACTAGCAGCTGGTGTAGAGCTATACTTTGGATTTGGGATGAGAAATACTTTTGACAGTGCACCGGTGTTTTCAGTTGTTCTTAGGCAGTCAAGGCATTTTCTGCTCCTCATATCATCCTGCCAGCGAGCAGGCTCGAAGGCACAAGTTGGGAGGCAATACAGCTGGGACAGCTGACCCCAACTGACAAAAGGGATGTTCCAGACCATGTGATGTCATGGTCAGTATATAAAGCTGAGGGAAGAAGAAGGAAAGGGGGAAATGTTTGGAGTTGTGTTGTTTAGCTTCCCAAGTATCCATTATGTGTGGTGGAGCCCTGCTTTCCTGGAGGCATCCATAGGTATCATAACCCAGAGACAGTGGCTAACTCAGCGTCAGAGTCCACTACTCATTCCCATTTTATGTTTCAAATGTACCCCAGCTGTCACACACGTTACATTTTCCTTCATGGAGGAAGGTTAAGGAACATCACAGTCAAAGAAACAGGTCTAATGCTGCACTTAACTAAACTCAGTACCTTCCACACAGGCATTTCTCGCTTTTTCTGCCCTTCTTAAGAGCCAGTCACCATTTGCCACACTTAATCTTCTTACATTGAAGTAGGGGAAGCTCTCCTCCCCTTCTTTTTAGTCCTGCTGCTTTTCATGTTCACATTTGTGAACTTCAAAAAGCCTTGCCTGTAAGTAACAGATCTATGGCAGAAAACAGCCCTCAGGCTGCCAGTTCATTTTAACCAGAGAGGTGAGCTGGCACTTTTTGGAGAACTGCTTGACTATGGTATAGTTTTTACTAGAAATGGAACACGACCCCAGTGAAGTCTCTTCTCTCTGACAGCAGCTTCTGAGAAAAGATCATCTACCAGCATAAAGCTTCCGTTTACACTCAGGCAAGTATGATGAAAATTTTAAAGTGGTAAAAAAAAGCATCACCTAACTAGTAACTGAACTTGACTAGGAAATAAAGCTGAATATACATAGAATTCAGTGACACAGGAAGATTCAGGCAATAAGTGTTTTCACTCTAACAGGTTATAGTTGTCCTGTGCCTATGGCCTTTTTAAGTTACAGAGATCACAGACAGACCCAGTCTATAATAGTTGTTCTGTAGACTCACTCACCTTCCTATTTACTTAGGTGGGTTGCTCACACGGTACTTTATCAGAATTGCCCCTTTTTGTGGCAGTTTTTGCAAAGCACTTTGGAACACTTACCATGACTGGCACCTGCATCGTAAAATCAAGCTGTTATTTTTTGTGGTGGGACTTGTCTCTCGTTGACTTGGAAATAGATGCTGAAATATTCCGCTGCTGTCCAAAGCTGCTTTTCCTCTGTGCCAAAGCAACCTGGGATTAATCAGCCTCAGTTGGTTAAAACAGCTTCTTGACTTTGGAAATGATATTATTTCAGAAAACAAAGCTCTTTATAAATGGTGATCCTTGCTTATTCCTCTCCCTTCTTTCTCTTTCTTGGAAATCCCCATAATTGATCTTTAGATAAAGACTAATGGTGACTGGCAGTAACAGTTCTGAGGCAGAGATGAGAATGCATAATGTGGTGAAATGTCCTCTTAGTCCAAGAAGGCTTGCAGTGCTCATCAGTTGCCTGTGTACTCCTTACCTAATCTGCATTGTATTTGTGGTATGCTGGAGCAAGGACGCTCTTCAGGCTCCTGGTGAGTTCTCTGGGCAAATCGTTACTAGTATAATTGGATGGTGGATAGCTTTTTTGAGGCTGCTGGAGTTCAATGAGGTGAAATGTTTTCTACAGAATAATCACTGTCCTGTTATGTCCTAGCAAGTTTCTAACTTGGAACTTCCCCAGCCTGCTCTGAAAAAAACCTCAAGAATCTGCCTAGTGATGCAGTTTAGGTTTATTATCACAATAATGCTAACATCTCATGCATCTCAGGTCTGTCTGCTCCCAAAGTGACTCCTTAGAAATTGCTGTCCATACTCCAGCTCTTCTGTTTCTGAAGAACTGATATAATGTCTTTTCTGCAGCTGGGTAATGAACAGTCGGCCTCTGCGAGCCACAGGGATGGTTAACTCTTTCCCAGTAGAATCCATGTCTGTTAATGAGGAAGAACTGATTCAGCTGGACAGTTGGCAGGCTGCAACCTGGACAGATGGGGTAGCGTATCTGACCTGACACTCATGGCTAATATACCTGCTTAGATAGTGAGGAGGCACAGGGCACTCTCTTCTATGAGACACAGTACAGAGGATGAGGAGGGAGATGCTTAACATGTATCTGCACTTTGTGCTTTATCTTGCCTCTTGGCTTGTGGCCTTGCCTAGTCTTGCTTAGTAGTCCTTCCAGGCAGGGCTGATGTGTCAGTGAGGACCAGACTGCACAGATATTACAGAACTCTAAAAGCAGAAAGGGAGGCATTTTTTCATAAAATCATAGAATGGTTTGGGTTGGAAGGGATCTTAAAGATCACTGATTTCCAATCCTGCTGCCATGGACAGGGATAAGGGACTGTCCTCTGGGTCCAGTCAATTTCCAGGTTGTTTTTTCTCTAGAAGCCCGGACTTTGTAATACCAGCTTTTGCCACAAACAGCTGTGGTCATGAGGTAAGGTGGGATGTCTCCAGTTGGCCTTGGGGGCTTCTATGGGCAGGCACCACGCCTAGTCCTGAATGTTTAAACTTGACATGCCAGGCAGCCTGGAGCCATGATGGCAATGTTTTTCCTTGAACAAGCAGAAGTATTGCCAAAGTCAGGAGCTTCTAAATAGAGTGCTTCGCAGCTCTTCCCCTTCTGTGAGGTTTTAGCATGCTCTCCAACTTGCTTAAAGCAGATTTGTGCCAAGAGGCAGGAGGCATGCATGAATGAAGGGCAGGAGAATGGGTGTGCATTCTGGGAACAGGCAACAGCTCAGATGGATCTCCTACCAGCTCTGTCATGTGTGATCTGTATTACCATGAGATGACAGTTCAAGCTGCTCCACAGTGAAATGGGACTGCTCATCTGTGGGAATATTCCTGTATGAATGTGCAAAGAACTGCAAAGAGAGCTTCTGGGGTTTGGTTTCTCTGTGCTCTGACCCTGTTCCATGAATCTTCCGGCTGGTATTGGGTTGGTTAAGTTTTGTGCTCTCCCAGCCTGTGACTTTGTACTTCTGTGGCAATTTCCATACCATGTGCCAAAGAGCAGCCTTGGATTGAATTGGCTTTCCTGAAGTATTTAGCATTATATGCGTCACTTGGGCATTGTAAGACGTCACAAGTGTTTGCAGTCACACGGGACTGTTAATTAACTGGACATAATTCTTTATGAATAAGACATACTTTTTCACATTACAGAAGAAAAAGTATAATAACCAAATCAGGAGCTGTTGAAAATACACATCTGTGCACATTTTCTGTGTAGATACTGCTTGAGGACTGCTCTCCGTGTTCCTGGATGAGGCCACACACAGTGAATGCTCATCCTTCTAAACTCACTGATGTTATTTAAATCATAGATCATACATCATATATACATCTATGAGTCTCACATGATTCTTGGTAAACTTTGTAAAACAAAATAGGTCGAGATCTCTAGCTCCAGTGGTCTTGCAGTGCTAGAGAATTTCTCACCTAAATGGCCATTCTAGGAATATGGTGTGTCTAAATGTTCAGAATGATGAAATTCTCTACACTGGTGTACTGCAGATGCATTTTAGACCAGAGGAAGAGCTCCAAAACAGACTTGAAGCTTCCAGCATGTGCTCTCTGAGGTTGCCTTGAGTGCAATTAGCACTCAAGCTACTACTGGTGGTGTGTCTGTTTGCAGCATTACAGTATTTCTCACAGGAGGTGTTTTCTCCTTTCTCTTTATAATAACTCACAAATAGTACATTTTTGAAAATGAAATCTTGGAAATACTGGATGTAGCTCTCTGTGATGATTAACCCATGTAATAATCATAAACAAATTTAGTTAAGAAATCAGGAAATTGAGACATTTTCTTTGACCCTACTGGTGCTGCACTGAGTCCCCAATGGTCGTGCTGATCTGCTTAAGGTGTTCAAAGCATTTAAGCTCATCAGGAATAAGCATAAGGGTAGAGGAGCTGTGGGAGGTCTGTTGCTGTTTCTCAGTGGCTCATGATACCAAATGCCATAGTTGATGGAAGAGAAGGAATCACAGGAAAAATACAAATGATAGCAGGAAGAAAATGAGCCTCCCAAGATGGAAACTTTGTGGTTGGGGTTTTTTGGGGTGTTGGTGCAAGACAGAGCTCTGAAGAACTAGGCCATCAAGAAGGGGTATGGTTAGGCACTATAGGTAGGTGCAAGCCATATTTTGTAAATGGCAGTTACGCCGTATTTTCTAATTTCTCTGCTAAGTCCTGTTCCTCCTTTTTTTTCTGAACATAACTCTTATTGATGTCCTTGACAACCCTATTTTTTCAGACCTCTACCATATATGAGACCTGCTGTTACTCAAGCATCTCTGGCCTGCCATTAAGGACCTATGTGCAGAGGGGACAGAAAACAAATGGCAGCCACATCTCCTTTTCCCCTTCAAGTGCAAAGGGACGAAGAAATGAAGTAGACAAGGCACTGGGCATTGTTCCAATAAGATCATGCAGAGGTCACTTGGGTGCAAAGCATCCAGTCTCTCCCTTTGCTACATGACACCAGCTCTGAATATTGTAGTTGTAGTGTTCATGCCATATTTCCTTAAAGAGCTGCCTGAGAACTTAATGTAAGCCCCACACAAAATAGACACCTCTTGATTACGTTGTTTCTTGGACTCAAGAGTCACTTGGATGTGTCAGTTACCTTGGGAGCTGCCTTAAATGCAAGCTCTTCTCAGGGATGCTTGTCCTGGGTGCTCCAGCTTCTCCCACAGACTTCTCCCTCTGGAAGCGTTTCAACTGAGAACAGATGTCTAGTCCTGGAATATTGTTCCCTGTCACACCAGAAGAAATGGAGAGAGGAAACCTACAAAGGCTGTAGCACATGTTTATATCCCTTTAGAAGCTTTTGTTATATCATTTATTGCTCTGCTAACAAAGTCTGTGTCGGTTTTCTGAACAAATTCAATTGTTATGCATCTTTTGACTGGAATACTACTAAGTTAAAGTTGCTAATAACAGATAAGTGTCTGTGCAATCAAACACAAGTTAAAGAAGACAAATTCAAAAAGAAGCCTTTGGCAGACCACCGTTGTACTGGATGAGTCTCCTGCCCTGTGACTACTGCCTAAAACACCACATCTTTGGCTGTGTTGCTAAGGAAGGTCTAAGGGATTGTCACACTGTTAGAGGAGTGGGTAAGCCAATTTTGAGCCCACAGTAATTATCTGTTGTTGTTTTTTCTAGTGCCAAGGTCAGGTATTGAAAGCGACTGTTAACACTGGGTGTCTACCAAATCTCATCTCCAAGAGCTGTTTAAACCAGCTGGGGTAAGTCTTTGCACAGTAGAAAAGGAGGGGTGACTAAAAGAAAACCTATGACAAGAACATAGGCACTCGATTCCCAGCCCCAATGATAATTACTAGCAGCTTTGCATGTGCACATGGCTGTTTAGGAGAAGATGCAGAGGGTGGGCTACAGGGCAAGGCATCAGGAGCACTGGCAAAGTTGTGTGCAGACCCCAGACTAGAAGGCAGAGCTGTGTCATTGTGTCTGTGTGTACTGCAGGGCAAAGCTGCCCAGCTGATAGCCTCAGTGGTGAGGAACCCAAATGGACAGCACCTTATGGTTTGCTTGTGGAATCTGCCTCCAGACATGCTGTACGAAAGAGATTCCTCCTCTTCTGGGCCT
The DNA here is from genome assembly GCA_008711295.1 of Anarhynchus alexandrinus. NCBI lineage: Eukaryota > Metazoa > Chordata > Aves > Charadriiformes > Charadriidae > Anarhynchus > Anarhynchus alexandrinus. Next base: position 99,647 of record VUYV01000371.1, on the reverse strand, counting down.
GTTCCCAATGACACCAAGAAGTACTGCCATCAGTGAGAAGTCCTGTTTTTCTTCCTCTTCCTCCACTTGAGGCAATAACACCTCTTGTGTCCCACAGGCTGGAAGAAGTGTCTGCCATGGACTGTGGAGACCTCTCTCTTCCCATCCCCAGCGTTGTTGGCCGAGTAGAACATATGGAGTTGCAATTTGGCCAGGAGACAGTGCTGTGTTCAGCACTGGTTGTAGGTGAGAGTGCCAGCCCCTCCTCTCCCCCAGTTTTCCTGTGTCCCTTTTGCCTTGCCAAGGGCGTTTAAAAGGATCTCTGGGAAAAGCAATATGTGGTGGGAGGTTGGTGATGCGGTCACCTCCACTGCTGGCCAAGATAGATCATTATGCGTTGTGAATACCCTCAATGCAACCAAAGGCAAAGGGCATAGGAAGAGTACAGAGAAGACAGAAGATGTTGAAACTGGGGAGAAATGAGGTGCTTTTTGGTCGTAATACAGGATGTGGAAAACTCTCATTTCCTTCTAAGATGGACCTTTCTTAAAATTATCCAGACTGCTTGATTAGTCCTCTGGTGCCCTATGTTCTGCTATTGAATGGGCAGTTGTGTCTTTGGCTGGATGGAAGTTATCAGAGAAACTGACAGAGGGTACAGCTTATTCCCCAGTGTTTCTCTGTGTACTCATCTGCCTCTGCTGCAGGGAGCACCCTGGAAGAACCTGGTAGCCCCAGAGTGCTAAGTCTCCCTCAGTGTCCTGAGGCAGGACCTTTTGAAAGAAGCAGCCATAGGAGACAAGGTCAAGTTAGCAGGCACTGGAGCATGCCCAGAAAACAGCAGAAAGGCTGCATGTTCTGCATTTACATCAAGCCGTGCATATGCTGAAAACAACTTAGTCGTCTTTTTTTCCCCTGTTCTTTCTCCCTATTAGTCTTCCAGCTTTACCCTCTTGCCTTTATCTGTCTCCTCATCTTTGATGATTACTATTCATCTTCCAAGGCCTCCCTTGCTCCCTCTTTCATGTCCATTCCTCCCTCATCTAGAAAGACCTTCCTCTTCTTCCACGCTCCAGCTCACTCTTCTTCCCTGGTTTCTCTTCTACGTGTTCTTGCCCTTCATGGGTAGACTGTATTAGTACCAGCACAGGTGAATTTATCCCAGTAGCACCTATCCATTTCACTGGGACATAAAAATGGCTGCCTGGGAAGAGTTACATCTGTGCCTTACATCTCCCTGTGCACACCCTGTAAAATACAGCCACTGGTTACAGGGCAAGGAGGCATCCAGGAGACATGGGAAATGTTAATGATGTTACTGGTGGCTGCTGAATCCTTCAGAGTCCAGGACCTGGGGATTCCTCCTTCCCTGACACTGAAATCCAGATGTATGACTCTAAGACCCAGGAAGTCGCTCTTGCTCAGTCAAGTGCATGTTCTTAGTGGCAGGTTCAGACAGTAGCAAGGCTGAATGTATATTCCAGAGAAGCACATCCGGAGAGGATGCAGACAAGGCCAGCCACACAGATTACCACATGCAGAGCAGTGCCTTTACCAGCACTCACATAAACACCAGCACAGATAGCCTAGTCCTGGTCCTCCTCTCTGGCTGACCAGGACTGAAGTTCACTAGCAGAAGCTTATACATCTTCAGTCTCTAGATTCACAAGCACACTCATATTCACAGAGTCTTCAAATAGCAGCACAGCTTCTAGGTCTGTCTTATGTCCATGTCTGGACCTTGGGCCCCTTACCTAGCCACTGACACAGACCTTAAGTCTTTCCAGATGCAGGTTTCCTCCTACTCACTGGCTAGACCAGACTGAAGATTGCTAGTTAATTATGTATACAAAACTACAAGCATATAGGATAAAATTCACTGGGGAAATATAAACACACCCAAGTCTTTCTAGTTAGTGGCATTTAGACATCTCACACATATGCCTTGTCCTTTTCAGTTGCTGGCTTATAAACCTAAGGCCCCTGTGACCCTGGTCAGAGCTGGTACCCAGAGCTCTCTTGCATGCAGATCTCTCCAGTTGCCGGCACCTAGACCTACAAGCTCTGTGACCCATAGTCCTTCTCCAGTTACTGGAACTTAGGCGTTGCAGCACACATTGCAGTCCCTCCAGTTGCTGGCACCCAGACTTCTCTTGCACACTGGTCTCTCTATTTGCTGGCATCTGTGAGCTACGTCCCCTTCTGCAGTTGCTGACACAGACCTATGAGCCATATGGCCTGTGGTCCCTTCAGTTAACTGATACATCTCTCGCATGACAGTCCCTCCAGTTGCTGACATCTAGAGCTATTTGTCTTTTAACCCGTGGCATCTTCTACACTTGCTGACACTTAAGACTTGCAGCAGTAACATGTAGGATAGAGAGGTTAAACAGAAAAAAATTACTCCATGGAATAATTTAATAAGAAGGTTGGATAGATTATGGCCATCAGGTGCAGGGTTTGGACAGGCAAGTGAACTGATCAACAGCCTGCTTGCATGTGACTGGCCCCCTTATCTCCCCTCCTCTCCATTTTTCCATGCTTGTTCTTCCCTGATCCACTCTGCTGCTTGCCTTCTCCTGCCTTTGGCCCTTCCCCTACACAGCCCATAGTGAGTTTTACACGATCCCACGAGCCCCTTCTGATATCTCATAGTAAGTTTCAAACAATCCCAGATGCCCCCTCAAATATCTCATAATACTCATTATAATCATGGTTCCCTCTTACCAGCTACAAAGTTCATTCTGACACTCTTTAGGTCTGTGCCTAAGTAGCTCCTTTAACAGCTCATCAGTCAGTGGCAGAAGAGTGCTGGTCTTCGTTATTGTCACTGTTACCACCTGCTTGTTAACGTTTGTGTGTTTAATCCATCACTTTCCTTGCTATTTTTTATTTACTTTATACTAAATAGACCATAACTGTATAACTTTATGAACCAGATGCTCTGGTATTGCATATCCTCTTACAGGACAGACTTTATTTAGAGGGGCAGTATATATAGTCTTGAGCCTGATCAGTCTCTTCTCTCTTCTCAGATGATGAAATGCTGGAGTTTTGCATTGGTCTCCAGACTCTGGTGTCTCTTAAGGTAAGGAACAGCTTCTCTCAACAAGTTCTCCAAGATTTGGTTGCTGGAAGCATCAGAAATATTTACGACCAGGTCTTCCAGGGTGCCACTTACAATGCTGTTGCACAATTGCCTGGCTGGCTGCAGTATGGTCTGAGTCACTGATTCCTTTACAGTCCTTCTTGAAGGTTTTAAGAAAGGAATCACCCAATAGGATACTATCCCATCTCCCATTCTTTGTATTCCTGACCATCCAAGTTGCAGACAGGAAGAGAAAACTGAAGAGGAGACTAGAAAAGGCAAGGCACACTGTGTCATGAGTTATATCTGTATTGCCTTTTGAAGGCAGATGTGAACAAGCTCTGCCCTTGCTTTGAGCCAAACGAGGCTGTAGGATCGCATTCAGTGTCCAATATTAGCTGGACGTGGGTGAAAAGAGTCCTCTCCTTTTGTCAGCTCAGCTTGGGGTTAGTGCTCTGCTGAGCCTGGCTCCTGGGTGGCTCGGAATATGGCTGCAGCAAGCTTTCTCCTGTCTGTCAAATATTTGTAGCCACATGTTAGACTCGTAAAGTAGGAAAAGCATTGGTCTGAATGCCCGAGTGATCTGAAAACATCACCTCAGAGGGAGTCATAGGAGGAAGGGAGGGGAATGGCCCTATGAAGGGTTTGGAGAAGAATCCATTGAAGGGAATAGGAGCAAGGGGGCAGCATGGGGGACAGGGAAGGGAACTGTAAGGCCTCTACAAACCCAAACTGGGGTTGTTTGATGGTTATACAGGTTTTCCCCTGTCATAGACATGAAGAGATTTGCTGTCTGAAATGTCCAGCAAGTAACTGGCTCTCCCCTTCTTTAGTGTTGCATCGACTTGGAGGAAGGAGTCCTGAGATTTAAAGCACTGAGTCAAGAGCTACCTTTTCTACATGCCTCTGAAGAGCCCGGTCAGTGACTGGCTGCATTCCCCATGTTTGGGGCTGAGGAGACTTGCTGCTATGAGAGACAGATGAGGGTGAGGCTCACATGCCCCTAACCTTGCTGAGTTCTAGGCTGAGGCATTCACTGGGGAGCGAGAAAAAGGCAAATGGGTGCTGGAAGCTGTTGTTGCTGGGAGTGCCTCATCTTGGAGATATATCCCTCCTTTCAGTGGACCCTCTTGCTTGTCCCCATGTGCCGAGCGGGCATTTTGTTCTTTTTCTATCTGTCCCTAGTCACTCCGATTTCTGCTTCTGTACTAAATTCACTCTACCCTTTCAATGACTTATTTTTACAATAACCTCTGCTTATGAGACTACAGAGTCTCCATGAACAATCTCCAGTTGTTCTGTGGACAGGACGGCACTTTCTCCAAAAGCCTCCAAAGATTGCCATGAATGTTTCCCTTCTCTTTGCCTCAATGTGAGTGAACTCCACTCCCCTTTCTTTGAGGGAAGGGCTCTGTGGCCAGCCCCCTCACCTGTACTCTGGGAAGCTAGATTTTGTTACTTTTTGCTGGCTCAGAGCAGAAGTATTTTCTTGGAAAAATTGTGCAGCAAGAACACTTTCAGAGTTCTTAATTCTAAGAAACATTTGCAGAAATGCTGAGCATAGATGCCTAGAGTACAGTGGACACTTGCAGGGGCTTGGGTTTTGCCACTACTACTTTGCTACTAAGCTATATTATATGAATGGCAATGCTTATCATCTCTTGGTGTTATATGTAGTAACCAGACTTGCACACCCTGCTCTTCTGACCAGGCCTCTCCTCTCTGCACTCCAGCTGCTAGAGCTATGTTCCTATCACCTCTGCTGCATCATCAGAGACACTGCCACTCAATTTAAATGCTGCAATGAATTACAGCACCCAGAGTCTTCTGCTCTGGCAGCTCCTTTCTTTCAACTTGAAATCTAGTGATTGGCCACAGATACATCATCAGCCTCTAGTCCCAGTATCTCACAGCCCATCAACTTTGCTACTCCTGCATGAAACAAGAACTAGACTTCCTTGCAGTATCAGCTCAGGTCAGAGAACTGTGAACTCATCTGGGATGACCACGGTGATTATTAAGTCACTTAATTGTTGGGGTTTAAAATTTTTTTTAAATTTAATTTTTTTAATGGATCATAGCTGTATAATAAATACATAGTCTATTATTTACTAGCTCTAGGAAAGATGCACCAGATCAGGTCTTGTTCCATGCCTCGTGACTACTGATTCACTATCCAAACTCTGCACAATGTCCCTTTGTCTGCCCTTAGAATGTCATGACATCCCTGTTTTGCCAGTCTTCCTGGATTAAACACCACTGGTTCTCTTCCTTTTTTACAAACTGCTAATTGTTTCTATCGTGCTTCTCAAAGAACGTGTGTATGCATTTTCACTTTTTTCTGTTACTTCTTTCCTAAATCAGAAACTCTATTCTGGAGTTTAACATACGTTAAGGACAGCAGACTTACAACCTGGCGGCTATGATTTGTGATGCACTTACCAGTGTTACTTGGTGTGACTGGCATCTGCTCCTCCTACAAGCCACATCAGGCTAGTGACTTTTATTATTAGTCATCATATCTTGCAGCTTCTGATCTGTTGCTTGGCTTCTTTGCCATTCTTCTATTTGTGCATCTGATTATTTCGGGCTGCATGAACTGTTTTCCATGAATCTCCTGAATGCCACCAACAGTTCTCTCATTTATGTCAGGACCCATGTCTACTTGATGAGCCTGTCTTCCAAAGTACCAGTAATTCCTCCTGGATTTGTATCATTTGTGTGTCTGACTGGGATCTCAGACCCAGGGGTCTTTAATGACAGTTCAGGCTTGTACTAAACCATCACGTGTATCAGCTGGAATCTACATGGTACCTGGGTTAACTCTGCTGAAAAAATCTTGTTTGTGGCAGATAAAACACTTATGTTCCCATGTGCAGCAACTCGCCCAGCTTCCAACTCTTGTTGTCCTCTAAAAATGGTATGTGGAGCAATGGCAAATAACCAGCTAAAGCTGACAGATACCACGTCCCTTACACCTCTTATTATTCATTAACTTTTATGATTTATTTAAAAAAAAAACACCTAAAACCTAACCCTAAACATTAAAACTAACTCTAGCCTATACCCAAACCCTAAATCAGACCCTAAATCTAACCTTTAAAAGTAATCTTAACCCTAAACTTAAACCCCTAAAAAAACCCCTAACCCCTAAAACCTAATCCTAATCCTTAATGCTAACCCTAATCCTTAACGCTGACCCTGACCCTAACCCCTAATCCTAAACCCTAGTCCCTAAGGCTAAACCCTAACCCTAAACATAACCCCCTAAATCTAATCCCCTAACCCACTATCTAATTCTAACCCCGAACTGTAAACCTAATCCTAAACATAATGCTAACTCTAAACCCTAACCCTAAACTCTAACCCCTAACCCAAACCCTAATTCTATCCCTAACCCTCGCACTAACCACTAAACCTGACCCTAACCGTTACCACGAAACTTAACCCCTAACCCTGACCCTAATTCCTAACCCTGAAAGTTAACCATAAACATCCTCAGACTCTAATCTTGTAACCATAACCCTAATCCCAAACCTAATAACTTGAACTCCTAATCCTAAACCCTAATAACTCTATTTCTAATCCCCTAACCCTAATGCTAACTCTATCACTAACCCCAAACCTAAAATCAACATTTAACTCTATCCCTAAGCCTAACCAGTAAACCCTAACCCTTAGCCCTAAACGCTAACACTAAACCCTAATGCTGACACTAACTCTAACCCTGAACTGTAACTCTCAAGATTAAACCTAACCCCTAATCCTAATCCTACCCCAAAACCTTAATCCTAACCCAACCCCCTGACCATAACCCTATCTCAAACCCTTAAACCTAACCCTATCCCTAACCCCTATTACTCACCCCTAACCCTAACCCTTAACATAGCACCTAAACCTAATTCCTAACCCCAACCCTAAACTAAACCTAACCCTAATATAAAAACTAACCACAAAACCTAATCCTAACACTAAATATTAACACTAGTCCTGACCCCTAACACTGACCATAACCACTAATCCTAACCTCTGGCCCCTAACCCTAAACCCTAACCCTAACCCCCTATATCTAACCACCTAACTCTAACCCACTTATTCTAACCCCCTAAACCTAATTCAAAAACCTAACCCTAATTCTAAATCTAACGTTAAGTCTAACTCCTAATACTAAACCCTAACCCTAACTATATGCCCAACCCTAAGCCTAACCCAAACCCCTATCACCAGCCCCTAACCCTTACCCTAAACAGTAAACCTAACCTTAACCCTATCCCTAACCCTAAGACATAACCCCTAACTCTAACCCCAACCCCAAAACCTAAATCCTAACCCTGAACTGCTAAATCTAAGCCCCTAACCCTAACCCCAAAATCTAACCCTAATCCTAAAATCAATACTAACTCAAATCCCTTAACTCCCAACCCCAACCTTATCCCTATGCCTAACCCCTGACCCCCCTAATCCTAACCCTAACCTCTAACCCTAACCCTAAACCTAGGTCCTAACCCTAACCCTTACCCTATCCCATACCCCTAACCCTCACATTCCAGAGTATCTGATGGCTGTTGGGCTTTTGCCAGCACCCACAGGGGTCCCTGCTTCCCTCCCGAGTGCCCTAGGGCTTTTGCTGGGTTTTGCTTTGGCCTGCCAGGGGCCCTGCTTCTCTCCAGAGTGCCCCAAAGCTTTTGCCAGGCTTTGCTGATGCCCAGGCAGGTCTCTTCCAGAGTGTCTGATGGCTTTTGCCAGGCTTTTCTGGTGCCCACAAGTGGCTGCCAAGGGAAGGTGAGGGCCACTAACAGCTTTAAGTCCTGGCCACTTCTTCGTGGGAGCCCTAGGGGGTGGGTGTGCATTTTGGAGCTGGGCTCTGGCGTGGGTGAGGGGGTAGGTGAGGGTTAGGTGGTAGAGCAAGCGCAGAGCCCTGGTGTTGGTAGGGCTGTGAAGGGGCTGCCAAGGGAAGGGGAGGGCCACCAACAGCTTTCAGTCCTGGCCCCTTCTGTGTGAGCCATGCCTGACAAGTGTCCGTTTTGGAGCTGGGCTCTGGCTAGAGTGAGGGTGTAAGTGAGTAGGAGCCTTCCCAAACTCAGACTGAAGCCAACAGGAATCTTTCCAATTCTTTAAAGGGTGCTGGATGGGATCCTACATAAACTGGCATGACTTTGAGTTGTCAATTCTATTTTGGCTAGTGCCTGTCACTTAACAGCCCTGCAGATACTTGCATGCTAGCTGCTGTTGGAATTCACCAGGTTCTGTTCATACATATCAGTCTTGGGATAACTCTGCTTTTGCTCAACTTCAGAACATCCTCCAGTCCTTCTGAAGCCTTTCTGTGATTCACATGCCTCATTTCTCAAATCACCAATAGCTCAGATTCCTCTGCATATTAATGTGCTACAGTAGGTAAAAACCACCAGCCCCATCTGTTCCTCTCTTCTCTGCACAATGAATCCTTCTGTGCATGCTCCTTACTTTCCCCAAGCAAATAATTCATTCTTCCACACTGGCAAGTGACGAATTTCCTTCTTCCAAAAGGAATTCTTGCTGCCTTAGATAATTCTTTTAACACTTGCCTGTACTCTAGTTGCTAATACTCTCTCACAGTGTGCCACTACCTTGCCAGCCTTTCCTCCATGTTCTGAACAATTATATTAATTGTATATATACTGGCATGTATAAACATAGACTGTGCCACTTATCAGCCATAGAGAAGATGTTTCCAAGCAAGTGCTAAATTAGCATGTGAGAGCTCTTTTCAGCTGTGAAATCAGGTCCAGAGTAGAAGACACGCTTTTCACCTTCCTCTTGTCTGTGACAGTTGAACACGCAGGTCCATACGGTAAAGATCTCTTCCACCCAGACACTGAGGAAGCTGTTGCCAACAGTTATCGTGGAACCTCCCCGTCAAGCTTTGTTGCAGGCAAAGCTTACCGAATAAAGCCATTTATATGACTAAATGAGAACTGCACCTCGTAACACCATGGCTGACACCTCACTTCCACTCATTCCCTAAATCACAGTCTAATCCTACAGTGTCAGTACCTGGTTTCCTCATCATCGAACAGAACTCCTGGTGGGTTTCCATCTCCCAAATTTCCTTGGCATTTAATGACATGTTGTTACTGACCTTAACACATGTATTCAGAATTCTTGCCCAAATTGGTGTTTTCTTTAAAGACCAGCATTTTTATGTCTTTACATGGGAATCCCAGCTTCCATTGTGAAAGACAGAAATGTTAGCTTTAAATGATGTGATTATATTACAGGACTTACAACATCTCAAAGAAGCAATCTTAACTCCATCTACAAACATGGTAATTTTAAAAGTCTTCCTATGTTAGAAAGTGCAGTAATTAATTTTTAAGTGGATTGGCAACGCTGAAGACCGTCTCACTTGCAATTTTTTTTGGAAAAGCCTATTATACATATACACTTCTCTACCCCTAATTCCAGTTTTTGGGGGGAGATGAGGAAGGAAGGATCTAAAGGTCTTTTCCACTGGAGATCAAAAAACGCTAATGCTTTCATATGGAAAGTAGAAATTTAGTACAAACTGCCACCTCAGACCAGGACAGAGGCACACCCTCTATGTGTCCAACACTGGCTTCCTCATGATGGGGCCCATCCCTTCAATACAGACAATGGAATGTTATTATTTTAGGGATAATCTCTCTGAACTGCCTTGGCGGTCAGCTCCTACCAGGGCTACTTTCCAGTAGAGTGGACACAGCAGTTGTGAAACAGTCTGCAGGGAAGTGCCTGTCACAGCAAGTCTTTGGAACAGAGAAGCAAATGTTACACGGCAGGTGTGAGAAACGTATGGCTGAACCTGCCCTGGGATGGGGAGATGGACTTCTGAGGCCCCTTCCAAGGCCTATGTGCAACACCTATCCCAAGAACATGCACTTTGCTGAAGCCATAATCACGACCATTTCCAGGAGCTTGGGGTCACTTGGTTTTGAGTGGAACGGGAGGTCCAGCCATCCCTATTCCCAGGGGCCTGCTCCTTCTTTCACTACTAGTGGGTGAGTTACGGAACTGAAGACCACCGAGTCACCTACATATGTTTGCAGTCAGTCCTCCTTTTAAGAGACTCCACTGGCAAATGCCAGGATATGCTTGAAGAGTTACAGAAATAACTGCATTCAGCAAAGAGATCATAAAAAATGAGAGCAGGGACGGCCAGCGGGTTTATTATGTCTCAGGAAAATAAAACAACCCCTTCATTTTCTTGCTAGTAAATTGAATGTCACAACCAAAGCCACGAATCATTTATCTGCAAATGCCCCCAGTGTCTGAGAATGCTGTTGGACTCCTCACTTGCTGTGTGCTGGCACTGGGACATACAAATGTGTCTTGCAATTCCTGTCCTGTCAAAATGCTTCCTGGCACCAGTGGGTATGCCAATCTGCTACTGAGTAGGATGCAGCAAACAACATTTTCTGCTGCGTGGGAAGGAACAACTTCTAGATCCAACTCTGTGGCTTGTGTCGGCTGGCAAGGACAAACAGGCAGTGAGTTACAACGAAACTAACTTCATCAGTCCACAGACAGAGCCTGTGGGGCTCCTTCTCTTAGTAGATGTATACTTCACAGAAAATTGTTGCCAGTGGAAGCAGCCTGAAGCATTGACTTCAGGAAGTATTGACTGTAGACAGTCTATTAATTGTCACTTAGGAGTTCAGTGCATCAAAAAAGAAGGAAAGTCATCTTTTGGCCAAGGAACAGTACAGAAGTTCCAATTAATTCTTCTGTAGACAGTTTTCATTTTCCTTTGTGCACAAGGGGCACAGGAGCAAAATGCATCTGCAAGTTATTATGTGCTGTAAGTAATACAAAACTGACAGGGGAAACCCTCAAACACAAGTATTTTTCCTCTCAAATGGTTTCAAGAGTTGAAGAGTTTTGGGGAATGGATGGTCTATAGTGTTCGTATAGTCTCACCTCTGCTTTCCACAATGCAGCACGCCTGTGCTTGCACAGCACACAGCAATGTTATCCTCAGGCCAGCAACAGAAGAGGGCTAGGTTGCACAGGTTTCCCTGTCAACATTTACATTGGTTTTGCCCCGTTTTCTTTTAAAGATGGTTCTTAGGAAAATGTCATCTCTCCCCCATTTAATCTTTTCCTGTTTCTTCTCAACAATTAACAGTCCAACAGTGGATCAATTTGACCTTTCTTCCTTGGAAATCATTTGACCTGTACAGCAAAATTTGTTTTGCATAAAGCAGTTTCAGTCATACAACCATTTGTATCCCCCCTTGCGCTTGTGTTGCTAATAAAGGTTTATATTTGGCATGGACAGACAGCATTGAGTTGTTTTCTGTTATGAGTGTGAACAATCCCGTTCGGCCTCAAAAAGGAATTACAACCCAGCAGCTCTGCAGCAGCCTGCAAGACCCAGCTACCAAATTAGCTCAGCCTGGCACAAGTTGTGGTAGGACTCCACCTGTTTTTGTCAAAGCACACGCAATGGAAGAGCCCATCATCTGTGCAGCAGTACACTTGCCACACTGAGCAAGCGATGACTGAAAACTCAGGCATTACTATTTTCTGTTGCTTGTAACCATCCTGGTTCTGTCCCCGGTGGGTGAGACAGAAACCACAGAATTAGGGGGGGGCAGAGGGGAGTGAGACTAGAAAATACACAACCTGAAGTAGAGGAAGAACAGCAAACAGCACTGTGTTCAGGATGGAAGAACAGCATATGCCAAGACACAGACCTTTTCTGGGACATTGCTACAATGTTATTTCTGTTGTATGCTTTTGGAAACTGCTCTGCAGAGTCCTGCTCCACTGTGGTCCATCTTCCTGTCAGTTCCACCAATTTTTAAGTGCAAGACTAAAATCAGGCAGCAACAGGGCTATGTGGAAAGTATCTCAGAATACAGTGAAACCAAACTGTTCACTCCACCTGTAGGGACATGTGCATCTCCCCAGCTCAGCTGGCCCCCAAGGGAAGGAGATAAGAGCAGCTACTCCTTCACCTGAGGAGAGAATCCTTACTTGTTCTGGTGATCGGAAAGAGCAGCTTTCGATTTTGGGAAACAGAAACCTGGAAGCAGCAAGAAACAACATACTGTGATCTAGTTAACAGCCCCAGTAAGATTCATCCTCATTAGGAAAGGACTATGAGACTGATGAGAGCCCTAAGGGTCGCACCAACTCATTTGCCAGAAGCAGTAGTGACTGCCCACTGGGGTGGGTGGCTATATATCTCAGCATCATGAGATCTGACAATTTCTTGAGGTTACAGTCCAGAGCTGACAAGCTTCAAGGCAATTCCTTGCTTTAGTCCATCAGCAGATGGTCCCTACGCTGTCAGCTCTCCACAGCTGACAAACTCAAGCCCTGCTGCTCTGAACATCGCTGTTACTAAAGCGCTATTATGACTTGAGAGCTCCTGCCTGAATGGTCCAGTTGTACACAAAAACAGTGTGACAGAGGAACACTTAAAAATGCTTCTCAGTGAGGTCACTAAAATGGAGAGAAACTAGCACTGTATTTACAGTCAGAAGATAGAGTGGTCAGAGAAGCAAGACAGCTGGTATAGAGCAGGTCATACCATTTCACTGCTCCATGCGTCAACTTTCACAGCTATCAAACACAGAGGACAGAAGCTGTCCTCTATAAAGCTTATATAAATCTACAGATCAAAATTGCAAAGAAAAACTAGGGCTTATTATGAAAAGATCCTGCCCTTTTACCACACAGGGCTACTTCAACAACAGTCCTTTTGATCCAAGGGCAAGACACTCCTTTCCTCTATACAAAGTTCTTTCTCTCAGTTCGGGCCTCCTTTGGATGTTTGGCAGAGTGTAGAACAGCAAGTTTTCAACAGCCTGCAGGATCTTTAAATGTTACCATTTACTAAAGAGAGTCGCTGAATTATATGTGCTCTGACTCAAGCTGCCATAAGGATGAAGGGACAGCTCCATCCATTATGCATGTCCAATAAAACATCACACAAGTGAGCGAAGATAATAGATGCAAACCAGCAGGTGAGCCTGCTGCTCCTACCCTAAAAAGCTGAGTTAGGCAAGGGGCAAGCAGAGATGGGGAAAAGCAGAACACCAGCAGCATGTGGAAAGGCCTGGGCCTTTGCACATGAGCAGCCTGGAGGAGCAATGGCGTTTTCCAGACTCCACGTACCAGCAAGTGGAACATCACCTCCAGTCCACCTCTTTCAATTGTGCAGTATCCAAAATAGCATGGCACTCTCCACAAGAGAGAAGTGTGGCATTTCCCCTGCTTGTTATGGAATGACAAAGCTCCCACAGCACCACAGAACCATGGTTAAGACAGATTCCTCTTATTGCCCAGTTCACAGCTGCTTTCTTTGCTATGTCACAGCCATCTCTGGGATCACCCTGTCCAAGAAGGTGGAGACAAGCAATGCTCTTGAGTATAGCTGGGGTTTGCTGGAGCTATCGCCTCTCGACACCTTATTAGTACAAGTTGTGGTTCTTCTCACATGTCTCCTGCTTCTCAGAACAGGAGGTGGTTTGTGAAAAACTGCTTGGTAGAAGAGCAGCAGCAGAGCAAAGGCAAACAAAAGCCTACTTTAAAAACACACCTAAATGGGAGAAAAGGCCCTTGCCTGCTCCCTAACTCAATTCCTCCATCTGCAGTTCCTGCACTGTGATTCTGCTAAGAACTCAGAAGTAATCACTAGAGCAGTTGTAAGAACAGGCCAAAACAGAGACTGAGCTCACCTACTCTCTCCATCTATGTCCTCAGTGCTCCTTCAGTCACCCATAAAACGCTTTAGCTAGCGGAGAACATGGAAACTGGCAATGGAAGACAAATGAGCAGGACACTGGACTCTTGCTGTTCTGGCAGCTTCCTCAGCTAAAAGCAAATCAACCCACCAACTTCACTCAAGCCTACAGCCAAGCACATCCCTCCACAGAACCTGGCCTGTACACCCTTTGCTGTCTGGAAGCTTTGACAGAAGGAAAAAGAACAGTCTCATCTTCATTAGATGCCAAATTCCAGTTGGAGAAGAGTTTGTGCTGATACTAAAGATGTCAATGTTCATGTGACTTGTTATAAGGGATCCTGGGTGACAGCGTAGTGGGCAGAGGAGTCTGTTCCATCAGGGTCCTGACACTGCGAGGGGCTGCTCTGCTGCTGTTTCTCAGGAAAATACAGTGTTTTGTGAATCAGATCTTTAACAGCCGAAACGTCGTCTCTTTCTACAGCAAAGAGAGGAAGACAGTTGTTAGGGATTCTCAACAGGCAGTATGAAAGCCCCTCTTCCTCAAGTACCTGGAACTCTAGTTCCCAGCATGTCACCTGCCAGCAGCCCTTCCTCTCTTTTTTTCTGTACATCCTTCACCCTTTCTGCACTCACCCACACCCAGCTGCTGCAGGAGACTTCCAAACTCTGGGTCACAATCCAGGATTTTCAACAGGTTGGTGGACTCCATTCTCTCCAGCTGCACATCCCAGTAGATGTAGATCTTCTGATTGAAGCTGACATAAACCAGGCAGGGGCTGTTGCTTCCTCCTTTGCATGCATAAAGGCCTGCAGAAAGCAAAAGTGTGGAGATATGACTACTCCCAAAAGGACAGAGAAAGCAAATAGGTAACTTCTCATGATGAGTACAAAAGCTGTTAGCAGAAAGCAGCAAGCGCCTGAGGCTAGGGGCACAGTCATGGACTTGGGTATATGAAGTCCCTTAAAAACAGTCTCTAAACTGTTATTAATGCATGGAGACTGGGGACCTGCTTCTTGCAGGTCTGAGTGAGGGGACTGAGTAAATCCAAGGCTTAGGCTGGTGCTGTGGGGCTCCTTATCTCCACCTGAGAACAGCTTAGAAGTCTGCAAATTAAAAAAGCAGTGGGGGAGACAAGATACCACTGTATCACTCCCCCAAAAAAACCCCAAACCATCACAGGCAAACCTCAGCATCACCTCCTCTCGCTCCTACTTTTCCCAGATGCCACCAGAGGAAAGACTAGCTGAGCCTTCTGCAGTACACATACAGGGAAATTATTCCCCACTGCAGACGGACAAAGGACTCCAGGTCTCCCAGAGGGCAGTAGTAGCTCTGAGAGAGAAATGCTGCAAGGGCTGGCTTTGCAGTAAGGCTCCCCACCTGCACAGAACGCACTGACATTCTCATCTGCTTGAAATCTGGCAACAGTCCGATTGTGGTCAATGATGTACGTCTGACCATCCCATGCACAGGCAATCACCTCCTCATGCCCATTGCCCTGCAGGAACCGTAAGATCGCATATTAGCACACACATCAACTATTCCCAGAGGCAGTAAGGAATCTTTCCTGCTTGTCCAGAGACAGAACACTAATGTCTGAAACAAGATGTCACTTTTGGATGCCTTGTCCAGACATTTTGCACTTGTCCAGTCTTTTTGCACTTGGAGATCATCTCCCTGTTGTAATCCTTACGTATCATAAGAGGTTGTAGGCAATCGGGGTACTAGCAATGTGCAAAACCATTTAACTTTGCAGTAAGATAAAAGAGCAGCTGGGGGATGAAAAAGTTTATAGCAAGATGCTGGGCTCACTAGGTCAAACAGGCAGACACAGCTCAACCTCTCGCAGGTGGACAGACTGGCATGAGTGCAGAATCCACTAGCACAGTCAGAACACTCTGTGTGTCATCCTGAGATAGTCCCAGCCTTTTTCAGCTGAGTCATATCCCCTCTGCCCTTCCCAAATTCATATACACAAAGCCACGTTGAGTTTTTATCTTCAACCCCCCCAGCCCTATTCCCAGACACTCACAGTAACATCCAGTTTTTCCAGAGCAAACAGCTGGTGATCAACCTGCACAGACCAGAGCAGCTTGTCTGCTCCCTCCATGAGTTTCAATGTCCCTGAGGGGAAAAAACATAAAGATTGTCTTGAAAACATTAAAAGGGAGCAAGATGTTTGATAACACTGGGCCCTGCACACTCTTTCAACACTTAGGGTCTGAAGGCAGAGGGTTGAGCCCATGGCACAGGCTGTGGTTCATAATAGATAGCAGTCTCAGTTCTGGGAAGGACAGCAGTCCATTATCTTGTCATCAGTAACTGGAAACAACAACAAAAAAAAAGGCAGCTCTGCTAATTGGATTGTGCTCTAAGATAAGAGGAAAACTGCCCAAAACAGGCTCCCAAAGTACAGTACATCAACAGATCTTACATGAGACTGAGTAAACTAGAAGCTTCTCACCATGTCCCACAGACCGTGTGATCAAGACAGCATTTAACAGGTAACCAGTTGAGAGCTGGCTGGCTAATAGTATGGGCACGGTCTCTTGGCTGATAAAACCATACTGGACATTTAACTCACATACCATTTTTCTATCATCTGGAGATACTGTGATAGCACTGGCAAGGCAGGGGGTGGCCTTGAGAGAGTGGAACATGAATCTATTCTCACAGTGCCCTCCAGCCTCGGAAAGGCTCATGAATGAAATACAGTAAGGCAGGAAGCCTTGACAGATGCAGATGCTTCAGAGTTCAGGCCCAAAGAATAACCTGAAATTCCCTAGCAGGACATCATTGGGCAGGTGGACAACTGGCCCAAACAGGCCAGGCTACCTATCTGGGAAGAGAGATGCACAGCATTTTGTCTCCACACTGTTGGTTTCTGGACAGAAACCCTGCGTTCAGTTCATTAGATTCAGTCCTATCGCAGCCTGTCCTATCACTTCTCAGTCAGGGGCACAGCAGAAGAATGTGGCTCCAGGCCTGTGTGAGGCCAGCTCCTCTCTAGCAATACTCAAGTTCCAGCACCCATTTCCTTTACTGCTTTTGAAAACAACCCCAGACCCTTCAAGTACAAGGACACATCTCTGCTGTGGTTTAGAGGCTCCTGTCTACACAAATAGCACTTGTTGGAGAAGCATCTCAAACAGTTGTTTGACCATTGGGTAAGCAGGCAACTTAGGAGTCAGAAGATAAAAGTTCTAGTCTCACTCTCCACCTCAAGCTTTCATTGTGCCTTTGGGCCAATGACCTAGCCTCTCCATTTTCCTGGCTGCTCGCTACAGCATGGCTTTAATACTTCTACCCCCATAGGCCATGGGACCGTACAAGTAATTGATGTTTGTAAAATGCTTTGAAATCCACAGATGAATAGACTGTACCAAGGGAGAGAGAAAGGCAGATATTAATAACAGATAGAAAACACAACAGTTTTCCTTGAGAGAACAAGCCTGTGCAATATCAGACCCAATTCCGTAAGGAACAGAGACATGCTCAGCTTTAATGTGTCTCATCATATCCTCAGAGACAGGCATGTTATCACACACCTGGTTTATGGAAGACTTGATCACAGTGACAACTCCTACCTTGGCTCCTGTCTTAGATTTCATGCCTTCATGTAAAATACATCAGTAGGAGGCCAAGTCAAATCTCTTGCCTGACTCAAAAAGCATTTCGGAAGCCCAGCTCCCCCTTGTTTCAAAACCAAAAGCACTGAACCCTTGGTTCCCTGCTTTGAACCAGTGACAGGCCTTGGTCGCCCCACAGGCCTTTCTTCCAGGACAGCAGTAGGACTTACCATCCAGAGTACAGAGGGCAAAGAGACCTGAGCCACTATTCTCACTGGAGCAGCCTGTAAATGCAGAAGAAAATTGCAGTTGATGCCGTTTTATGAGCATTGTCCCCTCCCTCTCCTGAAAAAAAAAGATCTAAAACAAGCTGATCCATCCGGCCCCCTTTTTTGCCCAGCCTGGATACTTTGCTTAGTCGATATCTGCAGATTCTTACAACCAATTGTACTACACGCTGGCTTTTATTTGTAGGGCACTGGCATCTCAAAACGCAAGACCTTTGGTTTGCACTGATATAAGCATGTCTGGCTCTGCTGGCTGCTCCTAGCAGTCAGTCTGTACTACATATGCACTTGCAGGCTCATGGCAGTTCCGATTTTAGTGGACTGCATCACATCCCCTCCAGGCTCCAAAAATGCACAAGCACAGGCAGGACCATCACAAGGGACAAAGTGAAGAACAGCTGAAGCCAAACAAGAGTATTACAACTGTACCCTCACTGTTTCTTTCAAGGACAGGAACATGGCNAAAAAAAAAAAAGGAGAGAGAGGTCCTGCTAGAAGGACAAAGTGTCAGTCACATTAATACAAAAGCACCTCCATGGCAACCCCTCAATGAGTCTGTGGAGATCATGCTACCAACTCTACTGTTTTCGCTACAGCAAAACTACAAAAGCTGTGAAACTCTCCCAGCAAACACAGGTCAGAACATGGAGATCCCTTGCTTTATGATCAGATTAGACATGTACCTCCATGCTCATCTATGCACTCAGCCCTGGCTTTTGTGGGCTATGCTTATACAGCTGTGAACTTCCTGCAAGCAGCATCCTCTCCCACAATTGTGTGCAGGACAGCACTGACAAATATGACTACTTAAACCTGAAGAGGAGACTGCCCTGACCACTGGGCCGCTTCAGCCCTTCACTACACTCTCTACCTAGCTACCAGACAGAAAAGACATGTAAGGTCAGGTTTTGAAAGTGGTATCACATTTGACAGGGGAGGACCGGAGCTGTATTCAACTACAGCTGCATTTAATTAATGTAGGAGACACACTGGCTCCCTGAGGTCTGCAGGAACCCAGGAAACTTGGCAGTCAGGGACAAGCCAGCAGAGCTGAAAGGAAATAGGCAGTTTCACCAGAATGACCTAATACTGCAAGCCTACCTCCACAGCTCCAAGCTACAACACCCTGCATGCTCCCAAGACACAGACCACCCTATTTCCACAGATCAACTTATAGCAAACAGTCAGTAGGTCAAGTGCTCAACTGCCCCTAGCTGACGTTCATCCAGACAGGATCTGATCTCTTCACCTTACAAACTGGTCAGCATGACGCTCTCCAGCTGTTTCATTACTGATGGTCCAGCATCAGTGGGCTTTTCACAACCTTCTTTTCATCCATTATTCTGTGTGCCTTCATTTTTCACAGACACCTCTCATTAGACGCAAGGCTTTGCATGCAGTGAAAGAACTGATTTCATGCTCTGTTGACCATGTTACTCATAGCAGCATCCGAGATGCTGAAAACATGACAAGCTTAGGAACTGGGGAGGGAGGTACTCTGGGTAAGGAGAAGAGGAGGGGCTTCAGTGGATTGCTCTTCTCCCCCAGATCTAATTACACTGGACAGCCTAAATTGTTCTCAGACAGCACTGCAGGGGGTAATACTTGGACAGAGCAAACACAGCTGGATTCCAGCCAGCTGCAGACAAGATAAAGTGATCTGCACTGAGAATTTTCTGCCTTCTTGTATTATGCCCACACATTCCAAGAGGGGGTGAAAGCTGCTTATTTTCCACAAGTATCAAAACATGATTCAGCAGGTACACCAGGCACAGATCGGAGCCCAAAGCAGTTAGACGAGAGAAGCAGTGGCAGTGTGTAAGAAAAGTCTGGACACAACAGCAGTGTGTCAGGGCTGAGAGAAGCCAGCAGCTGTGGAGAGTTTAGATACAACAGCTGAACAGAACACACTAGAAGAAGACAGAGGACAGTGATATAAACAAAATATGGAAGAAGCTCTGGAGGGATTGGGACTGCATAGGTGAAGGAAGAGCAGGTTATAGCTGCCAGGTATCGGGAACCAAATGCTGAAAATCACAAAAGCAAGAATAAAGATGAGGCTGTGGAAAGGAGGAGATGCATCTAGGGAATAAGAAGAGGGCATAAGCTGCAGCCATGCAAAAGCAAAGATCAAGGACATTTGTAGGAGCAAGGCATGGCAGCCATTCAGGATGACTAAATGCAGGCCAGTAGAGGCTGCAGAGAAACTGCTGTGCTAGGTGAAGAGTAAGAACTACCTAGCGAAGGACAAAGGCTATAAAAAGTTCAAATGCAAATATCCAGCTGTCTTTTCTTTGGGAGCTGGCTAACAGAAGCAGAGTTCCCTCTGTTCTTGCAGGTGCCTCCCACTGTTATTTTTCAACAACGGGAAATCCGATTTCATGCTGGACTGACGTATTGAAAAACTATCAGGGGCAACTGTTGGGCCAGAGACCCCAAGCTCCTAATCTCTCACCTCGGCCAATGCTACCAATTAGATGAGTAGATACGTTCTTGTTGTGAATCCGTCCAGATGTTTGGTGTAGAATAACATCTCGAATAGGGGTCTCGCTAGGAAAAGAGAGACAGACATCAGGGAAAGGTTAGGGAATCATGCCTGGGACTGTGCCAGAACAATCGCAAGAGCAGTGTACTCCAAAGCTCTACAGATGCAGAAATTCACAGAGTTTGTGCATAGGTTAGCCCTTTAATGGTAAAGGCCAACGAAAAGAATGCATGTCACCCCAGATATGAAAAGAACTCACTAATGTTTAAAAGACAAAACCAGAATGATTTGATGCATCAGAAAACTGGAAAGAGCTCAAAAAAAACCCCAAAACAAAAACAATCCACAAAGAAAACCCAAACTCAGTAAAAAAAGTATTCTAATCAAGCAAAAAAAGACAATTTTTATCATTACTGTCATGTAAGCCTGGCTGCTTTTCACTCAGCAAGTGTCTGCCCGGGGTTGAACAGGTTGGTCAGAGATCATGCCTGGGCCTGGCTGCTGGCTAGGAGGGTACCATTCCACTAAGGTCTCCCAGACATCAAGGAGACTTGCCTAGCTCCCCTCCTGCTGTACTTTTCTGCATCTGCCTTAGAATCTCACAGAACACCACAGAAACACCTGAATTCTCCACAAGGATCCCTCCAGTGCCAAGGACAAGAACCTCACTGCTCATCCTGATTGCTCTGGTTGTGATTTACAGCACTGGCTGCCAGGGGTCTCATTAGTAAAACCTCCAGTTACCTCACCTGGAAAAACTGAGTGAATGAACCCGAAGTGTCATCAGACTAACTGGGCTTGGCCCAGCCTTTCAGTTGCTACCCTTCCCACCATTAAATAGGCCACTAGATTGCCTACTACTCTTTCTCTGGAGATCTAGGTCACTCATTTGCCTGCCTTAGCCACCAGTACTGCCCACCTCAGTGAGTTGGTTTTGCCACTCTCCTTGCCCAACCCAAGGAGAAGAGAGCACAACACAGTGAAAGCAGTATTCATCTTTGTGATAGAGGCATGAAGAGTGTTCATGGAAGCTTGGGTGCAGGTGGGCTTAAGTCATGAACTCCCAGCAGCACAGCAGGTCATTGAAGCAAGGACAAACGACAGCACCTGCCCCCCACCCCCGCAGAAAGGTGGTGTGGTGGTGCCCCCTTGTGACGGGCATCTGCAACGGAATCTCCTCATCTATCTCATGCAGTAATATTCTTCACCTGCTTGGGGCAGAGCTGTCTCTTCCCTCTGCCGTGGCCTGCTGATCAGAGTCCCAGGTGCAAAGCAGAATGGCATAACCACAGCCTGGCTGAGACACCATCAACTCCGGTGAGCCATCAGGGCCTGGGTTCACAGAGAGGCTGTCCACCTACACTGGCAGAGAAAAAACACAGACAGAATCGAACTGAGAACTTTAAACACATCAGAAAGGTTCACTGTGCTCCTTGTACCTAAACTTAAAATATGGCAGGATCTTCTCATAGAGCTGAGCAGGAGCTGAACAAATTCAACTAGAAGCAAAATGTCCAAGTTACAGTAAAAGGTTATGTTTCCCTACCAAAAGCCACTTCAGAACACACTTGTATTTTCCACTAATTCTCTCCAGTTGGGTGAGAGCAACTGACTGTTTCCCAGACCAACCCACCAGCTGCTCTGCAAGATGACCACTGGGCAAATCTCCTCTCAAGCCATCAACACAACTGCTTTGTTCATAGGACTGAGATTTTGTGCTTCTTCCCTTGGGAGAGCCACCTCTTGAAGACTGTATGACAACTCCTGCTCTAAACACCTTGTTTCCTTACCTGACCTTCTAGCAGCCATTTCTTCAACAGGAGCAGCTGTCCAGAGACATGGTCTGAATTCTCCGACAAGTCCTCCCAGCGGAAGGCACGTACCACCCTGTCAGTGTAACCCACCACCAACTCACACTTCCCATCTCCATCTGCAGGGAATACAAGGAGATAGATGGACTCTCTCAGGCTTTCATGGCCACAACATTCAGAAATCACTGTGCTGGTTTCCATCAGGTAGCATCCCTGAGGATCCCAATCCTGTAACGAGAGCTTGAACTTCAGGAAAATTCCTGAAGCCTTGCTTCTCTCCTCCATGACTTGGCTGTGGATTGCTTGTTAGACCACGTGTTTCAGCAAGATAGTAATTTCCTTCTGTGAGTCCCACACAGTTTCTCACCCTCCCCCACGACCTCATACCC
Source organism: Anarhynchus alexandrinus (assembly GCA_008711295.1). Lineage (NCBI taxonomy): Eukaryota > Metazoa > Chordata > Aves > Charadriiformes > Charadriidae > Anarhynchus > Anarhynchus alexandrinus. The sequence goes on along the minus strand of VUYV01000371.1, from coordinate 77,321 downwards.
ACACACTCCCTCACCCTGCACTCCCACACCAGCTTCCCGGCTCACCAATGTCACTGATCAGCATGACTTTGGTGTTGGCAGGAATGTGCTGCTTGAACACTGGTTTCTGCTCTTCTACTGCTGCCAGCTCATGGTGGCCTGAAGCATCTGGGTGTTTTGAAGTTGCAGTCAGGTCAAAAAGATGAAACCAACCTTCTGCACTCACCGCCACCACGAGATTCTAAGAGGGAAGAGAAAAAACGTTTGATTTTTCCTATTTTAGAAACTGCAGCAGCTGTCCCACAGCAGGGTGAGGGAAGATATGAAGGTAGATCCATCAATGACTGCTACAGAGGGAACAGGAAAAGGTTTTTGGCCAGCATACAAACTACTTGGGTACTGCAAGGTCCAAACCTCTTGTTCATCCTTGTCAGACTAGGATATCAAGCTAATGTGTGCACACAATCCCCAAACAATGTGTGGCTTTCTCAATGCTCACTTCAGCTCTGCTCCTCCTCACTGGAGCGCATATAGCTACAGTATTTTAGGCAGGTTGCCTGAACTGGGACTTTTGGACTCAGTGGTCCTGGTTTAACCCCCAGAAATAGCAGTCCAGCAAAAGGAGTCATATGAGACCCAGTGGAATTTGCTTGGGAGTCTATTCTGTGGCTCGGTCTTGTTTAGATGACATTAAATGCACACAGCCAACTGGCAGAAAGGCCACAGCACACAGCAGGGAATAGCACAGAGCAGGGCAAAAGCCACTGAGGAAAAGGAGCAACTCTCAAACCACCAAAGCCTTGTGGCACTCACACAGGGGGACATGCAAACCAATAGTGCTTTCTTAAGACAGGATGGGTTTCCTTGCTCACCTAAACCTGCATATGGCTCACAGACAGATACAGGCTATATGTAAACAGAAGAACAGTTTTTAAAACAGTAGCGCTAAAACTCTATGAGCAAGGGCAGATACTGCAGAGAAAGCACCGGCAACGTGTCGTCCTCCTCCACATTCAGGATATGATATCTCCTAAGCACCTCCCACATGCCCTACAGACACAGCTGGGAAGAGTTTGGTGGATCTCACCTTTCCTTTATTGCATACATCTCCCACACCAACACATGTGAGCTGCAAAAGAAAAGAAGACCATACATGAGAGAAGGCAACACAAAACAGCACTTTGGGATAAGCCTCTGCTCTACCTCCTCCTCTCTCATAAACTCTCTTGAACTCTAGACAGCCTTTTCAAGGACAAAGAGAGCACAGTCAGGGACAGAAATACATCTGTCATGTAACTGCCCAGAGCCCTGGGGCAAAATCCACAGTGCCTAGGATCAGGGTCAAGGTGGGACAAAAGCCCAGTACTGTGTTTGTTCAGTACTTTGCTCATCACTTCTTGCCCATGGGGCTAGCTGCGGGCAAAAGCAGGGTCTTGCATAACTATATGAAAGGCATCAGAAACAGTTCTGGCTGCCATTCCCCTCTGGCCTACATATTCCTAGGCAGTGGTCAAGGACAGCTGGCTGCACATACAGAAAAGGGACTAACTATTTAAAAAATTTGTCAAGAACTGACCATTCCTTGGCAAGATCGCACAGCCCATGGTTTGCTGTCGTCGTTCTTGTAAACACAGAGTTTCCCATTGGTGTCTCCCACCACTAGCTCATTCAGCTGTAGAAGAGAATTGGGTTAGTAAGAAGAAATTCACAATTACAGTAACAGTATTCCCACACAGCAATAATTACAGAATTCATATCTGAAAATCACTCTGTGGGAAGAAGCAGCAAAGCAAGACAAGAGTTAAGGAGACAGCCTTGAATCGATAGAAAAGGTCTGGGAAAAAATAAAACCCCTAATTTTACTCTCACAGATAAAAGGAGCTGGAGAGGGGGTCCTTAGAGCAACATCCCATTATCCACTGCTTCTCTATCCATTGTTTCAGAGTTGTGTCACTGTTTTAACCTCCTGCTCTGCTAATCATCATCACCACCACTCCATCTTCCATCCTTCAATCTAGATTGATTTGATCTTCTTGAATCACCTGAGCAAGGTGATGGCAATGAGGAAAATGTAAGCATCCAGAAAGAGGCTGCAAGAACACTTACAATAGATTTACACAGGATGTTTGATCTCACTGATAAAGGGCTAAAGGTCTTTCAGAATGGTGATTATTTCTTTAAAGATGACTGCTAAAAATCACCAACCACCCTGCCTGATGAGCCTACATCTACTATCCCATCTTCTGCATCATGCCTCTGTGTTTTTAAATTGTGTGCATTTCCTAACTCCCTCCACACGTTAGCCCACATAACACAGCTTCTTATGGGAAAATTTGTTTTATCATCCACTGCATTGCTAGCCATGACACTTTTCAGGATAGCAGGATAGGGCTGTAATAAAATTTATGGAGAAGAAGAAGGGCCAGTTTACACAGATCTGGTTAAACTAATCTCTTCCTAGTTACAGACAAATTGGACCCATCAGAAACAACCGTCTGCGGGGCTAGCAGCAACATTCACGGAATCATGGAATTTTCAGAGTTGGAAGGGACCTCTAGAGATCATCTAGTCCAACTCCCCTGCCAAAGCAGGATTGCCTAGAGCACATTACTCAGGACTGCATCCAGGCGGGTCTTGAAAATCTCCAGAGAAGGGGACTCCACAACCTCCCTGGGCAGCCTGTTCCAGTGCTC
>VUYV01000371.1:53729-73600 GCA_008711295.1 Anarhynchus alexandrinus | reverse complement strand
ACGCAGGCGGAGCGCGGAAGCGCGCGTGAGGGCGCGGGACGGGATCACGTGAGGGCAGGGCGGGGCGGGGGCGCGACTTCCGGTCGAACCCTCTCAGCGCGGCAGTTCCGCAGTCCCGGAGCTCGGCCCCGCGCCGGGCAGCCGCAAAAGCCGGGGCGAGGGGAAGGGCCAGCGGGGGCTGTGTGTGTGTGTCTCACGCTCCGCGTTTGGAAACGCGCCTTTTTGCCTTCGGCGGAGCGGGCGCCCAACCGCCCGCCGCGTTACCCGGTGTCGGCGCCTCGGCCGCCGCATGCCGGAGGGGAACGGCGCGCAGAGCGAGGGCCCGCCCGGCCGCAGGCTCCACCGCAGCCCCGCGGCCGTTACACGCGACCCAGCTCGTCCCCTAACGGCGAAACCGCCTCCCTACCGCCGCCTGCAAACGAGCTGTCCCTCGGCCGTTTCCACACCCGCAGATAATAGTGAACCGGGACCCGTCTGTTACTTCAAAGATGCTGTACGATTACAAGAATACCGCACCCAGGACGAAGGATGTATAAATTGAGAGAGACAGATGTGTATGGTTTACAAAGTCAGTATTGTAATTGTTTATTTTATGTATTTTTCTAGTAAGGACATAACGAATAGTTTATATTTGAAGTTTACATGCATGAGCACTTATCAACACTAGCATGCCATCTTCTGCTGGCAACTAGACCCATTTTTAAAGACAGCACGGAACCTCCTTTCAGCTGCCTGAGTAGGGCACATTTAGAATCCTCGGTAGATTTACATTCTTTAAGTATTTCAGTTTGTTACGTAGTAATAATAAAGGCAAAATGGTACTTTCAAGAATTAGAAATTTATCATTAGGACTTAGCCCTACGGTTACTTTCGTAGCAACAAGTTTCAACCACAGGGGCTCTTGTTTCCAGTAATTATTCCCAACAAATCAAAGTATTTCCTTACTGGAGAAGAACTCTTGCTTGACATCCCTGCTCCCCTTACTGTTCCTTTGCGTCTGGAAATCCCGTCTTCTAACTTCAGCTGACAGACATTCTTCACACCTTGTTGTAAGCTGTCTGTAACATTCCCCTTAGAGGTAGTCACGCTTTCATACAAGGTGAAACAGTTTTCACATACGCAGGGTTATACTATTGAGAGGCAGAACTCATAAAAAGCCCTGCACTACCTGGCACCGCTAAGATTTTGCTAAGCAAACCAAATCAGCATTTCCTTAAATGCGATGACCTACCAAGCACTTTATCCTGCCTCTTCCCCTACCCATCCCCTGCCCCGCTGAAGTGTAGGGCATGCCTATGCCACCCCGAGAGCTCCCTAAGCTAGCTCCAACCCAAGCAGGTTGTCCTGGGCCTGGGGACAGGGCAGCACGTCAAGTAGGCCATACCGCTTTGGTGACAGTTACACAGCTGCCAGGCCCAAGGTGGCACTCCACCAGGGGCAGGTACAACAACCCCATGAGTAACTGCTTTTACAGTGCTTCTGTCTCAGCAAAAGACCAGGAATTCAAACTAAGATTTCGTATGTTTAACCAGGGATACTCTGCAATATACACAGAACTCCAGCCCACCCCATGCCATGGAAAGACATCTTTCTCACTGGAAAAGACATTTTTGTATTTGAAAGGAACAGATTATCTACCTTCCTCCTGGAGAGCAGGCAAAGTGTTCCTGCTGCTATAGGGTCTCAGAACAGGACAGTGGAGATGCTGGGTTTAACACTACATAACAGGATAAACAGAGAAGGTGAGTTTGAGTACTAGGTTCCATGCCTGCAGACAAACAAAACACCCATCCCAACAAAACGGCCACACAAAATCCAAAAGCACACCCGACCCCAAACAAGACACACAACATACTGCAGAAAGAAGCAGAATATCGAGTAGTATCTTTCTTGTGATATGGGGATAAGCAGACATTGGAATCAGTCAGAAGTTTGCAGTTCATTAGGAATTAAAAGTATTTGTAATGTGTTAAACCATTATCACATATTTTCTCTTCAAAGCCAGTCACTTTCAGGTATAAACAAACGGGTTTTCTTCTGGTCCAGTTTTACAATGTGGAGAGCGAAGAGGAAGGTAGCAGTATAAACAGAAAATAAGCTCTATGCATCAGTTACAGACTTGGCTTTTTGAACAATTTTCAGCAATATATTTTTTCCTTTTCCAAATATACAAGTAAATACTGTATTGATTATTGTGGGAATTTTCTATGGCAATGAATGAACGTAGAAAAATAATCAGTTACTGTGGCTACTGTACAGCTATGTTCATGAGGAAATGTTGAATGACCAAAGGACAGTAAATTCTCTTCATTCTGTGCAAATTCCAATAAAAACCCACGAAAAGTTCTGTTTTCTTGAGTTTAATTGGAGCTTTATTACTTTAGCTGTGACTTCACAGTCTTCACCTTCAGCAATTTGCAAAGAGGAGGCATACAAGAAAGGTTACAACACTTAATGGAAGGGACTCCCTACTGAACAAGGGGAAAAGGGGGCAATGCCAAGGCAGAAGAACTGGGAGGGCCAATTTGTTCTCAAGTCTCATGTGAGGACTCCTGGAAAAGGCTGATTACTTGAAAGAAATCAAGGAAATAAATTTAGGAAGCAGAACCTGGGATTAACATGAGCTGGAACCAGAAAAGAGACAAACATCAACGGCATAATGCAAATAAACCAAGCAGAGTAAATCCAGACAGAACCCAAACAGTAACAGAGGCTGAATGAATAAATAAAGTCCCTAGTATTAAACCAGATTTATGCTGCCACTCAGCTTCTTCAACAGACGTACAAAGCTGTAACTGACTGCGGCATGGTGGCTTCAGCCTCTGCTCCCCTGAAGCCACTGTCCAACCAGGTAGAAAAATAAAGGTCTAAATTCACTGGAAATTCTTTCATTTACAAAACTAATGGAATAGGGTTTGTTTTTATGCTTCTGTGTCAACTTCCGATTTATCTCCAACTCCATTCTGCTCATCTTTCATTTCTTCATCTTCAGCGTGGCTGGTTTGAAGAGTAGCAGCTGACTAAATAGAAAGACAAAGAAAATATATTCCTCTGTTATACAAAATTGCTAGCATTCGCAAACAATACCACAAACATTTTTTGATTCTTATCACTAGGATACCTGGTCTCCCTGCAAGACCGACTTAAGATATTAGGACCTTCAGCCAAAAGAAACCAAGTCGTCTTTGCATTTTTTCCTGCATTTAAGAAGCCTCTAAGCAGTTTAGAGGAGGCTGATAAGTATTACTGGTGTTAAATGGTTACGATTCATAATGTGGCATGCATATGCTTGCCACATACTTTAAGGAAGTGTTCTCCCACAAACTGAAATTCATTTAGGAAGCTTCTGCATGGAACTGTTTTTGTCCTGCTTTAATTTCAATGTGATTCAATTTCAGCAATTCCTGTAACCCTGCTCCCACACCCAACTTCTATGAAGCACACTTTTACTCAAGATATGAAGAAATATCTTTGCTGGACAACTAGTTTCATGAAGAGTGACTTCAACTCGACAACAGTCACTCGGATGTCCTCTCTAAGAGTTTAGTTGGAAGAAAAATCTAACCTGATAAGGTGGCTGCTCTAAAAACCCTCTCCTTGCTGTATCTTCCAGTCCACATAAAAAGGTGTGGAAGGCAGAGCGCCATGTGGTAAGGGCCAGAGGTCAGTTTTTCCAGTAGGACATAACCAGCACATCCTGACCTTGCAATAATTTTAAAACACAGAAAAGGGAGGTAGACATGTCTTGTCCTGCTCATCTCAGAAGACAGTGCGATGAAATTGGTATTCCACCTGCTAGCCTAGCACCCTGAACCATCTGTTTTATTATGAGGTTAGATGAGAACCAGACAGTAACAAGCAAGAATATAAACATGCACTGTTGGAGGAGGGGAACAGGAGGGCGAAAAAAAGGGCCAGAATCCTTAAACTAAAATGTTACATCAACTTAGCTGCAACAAGAAACCACAGCCAAAGAACATCCAGGCACCAAAGGTCAACCTTTCATCCTTAGAAGTGTTCTGTGAAGCACATGAGAGCAAAGTCTCCTCTCCACAGAGAATCTGTTAGCTAGCAATCCTGGGCTTAAGATAAGGTGATAAACATCCTGACCTTTAAAAAAAAACAAACAAACCACACTTTACATATGTGAACTATTGGAATTAATGAAAAGAACTACTGATGCAACAGTGGCTGTTGAACTTCAACAGACCTTAAGATACACAGATGTCAGGAATTTCAGAACTCTAGTCCAAGCTGCCTTCTTAGCAAAACAGAAGACACTTGGTAAACAAACCCTCTCCTCTGGAACTCCTGAACTTCTCTCACCACCACTAACAGAGAAACCATTGGAGCTAGAATAAAGTAACATAAATGAATTAACAGGAAAACATGTTTTCTTGCAAGAAAAGTCCCCACAACTGACCTGGGGAGTAAGCATCTTTTGTTTGCAGTTCCATCAATCCTTTTTTGTATAAAACCTCGTCCATTTAAAGTGGGCCAGATGGCTCCAAGGAAAAACAATGTAAACACATGCACATTCCCAAGATCATCTAACTATTGAGAAGAATGAACCAGGCCAATAGCATCCTGGTCTGCACAAGAAATAGCGTGGCCAGGAGGACTAGGGAAGTGATTGTCCCTTTGTATTTTGCACTGGTGAGGCCACACCTCAAATACTGTATTTAGTTTTGGGCCCCTGACTACAAGAAAGACATTGAGGTGCTGGAGTACGTCCAAAGTAGAGCAATGAAGCTGGTGAAGGGTCTAGAGAACAAGTCCTATGAGAAGTGGCTAAGGGAACTAGGGTGGTTTAATCTGGAGAAAAGGAGACTGAGGGGAGACCTTATCACTCTCTACAGCTACCTGAAAGGAGGTTGTAGCTAGGTCAGTGTTGGTCTCTTCTCCACGTAAGAAGTGACAGGAAAAGAGGAAACGGCCTCAAGTTGCATCAGGGGAGGTTTAGATTGGATATTAAGAAATATTTTTAAAAAATCACCAAAAGGGTTATCAAGCACTGGAACAGGCTGCCCAGGGAAGTGGCTGAGTCGCCATCCCTGGAGGTATTTAAAAGACATGTAGATCATAGAATGGTTTAGGTTGGAAGACACCTTGAAGATCATCTAGTTCCAACCCCCCTGCCATAGGCAGGGACACCTCCCACTAGACCAGGTTGCCCAAGGCCATATCCAGCCTGGCCTTAAACACCTCCAGGGATGGGGCCTCAACAACCTCTCTGGGGCAACCTGTTCCAGTGCCTCACCACCCTCAAAGTGAAAAATTTCTTCCTAATGTTTAATCTAAACCTGCCCTCTTCCAGTTTAAAGCCATTCCCCCTTGTCCTATCACTACATGCCCTTGTAAAAAGTCCCTCTCCAGCCTTCTTGTAGGCCCTATCAGATGTGGCACTTAGGGATGTAGTTTAGTGGTGGACTTGGTAGTGTTAGGTTAACAGTTGGACTTGATCTTTTCCAGCCTAAACAATTCTATGATTCTATAAGCTGATTCTATCCAAAGTAGATGGGAAAATTGGAATTAAGTGCCACGTCTTTGCAGTATCCCAAACAGTCTGCAATGCAAAGACTGTGAGTCTGCCTTTTGCCAAGAATACAGTTCTACCAACCGTCTGTCTTTGGGGGCAAGGTGTCATTTTGAAAAGCACAAAGGCAGCCCTTCCGTACTTTTGGTGGGTATAGCTTGTTTCAGTAATCCACTCCTCCCCTCTGAACAGCAGATCTTGCTGTGTCCCACACCTAGCAGAGGGAAGCCAGATTCCCAATAGCTGTGGCTATCTGAAAGGAATCTGCACAGCAGAGCCTGAGAGCTGGCAATTGAAATCTGACATTTCAAAAGTGAAGATGCCCAACAATGTAATAGTTCTAGTTTAGTTGCTGTATCTTTATCTTCCTGAATTTTTTTTATTACAGCCTACCAAAAGTTAAGGTACTGTGTGGCTATACATAACAATGTCTAAAAGGACAGAATTAACCTAAATTCAAATATCGCTATTGTTAACTGAGCTAGCGTTTACTAAAATGCCAGTGCAAGTTTAGTAGGAAAACCATTCATACAGTAGAATAATGCATTTTCTGACAGTCTGACTTCTGACACTTCATAATCATTCTGACATTTAAGACGTACAGCATCAACCGCATCTTAATGTCTCTATGAGAAGCAAGATGGTCCTCAGCACCATCTGTACAATAGATACAAGGTCTCAGTAGATGGGCCACACAGGTACCAGAAGAGACTGTTCTTTAGGGGATCAGTTCAAGGAGAATAGGCACTTTTTTCAGTTCTTGAACATTATCACATTTGCATCTCATCACTTCAATTGCTTTCTTATTAACACTGGTCTGTTGCAAAATCAGTTGAAGTAAGCGTTCTGTGCCATGCTTGGTACTGCTGGTTGTCTTGTTCAATCAAGATGGCCTAATCATTTTGACTGTTGGCTACATCCAGTTTTTTACCCCAGAGGAAGCTACTTGAGTGTTCTCCACGGTATTTATCTGTACTAAAAAGTAAGCTGAATACCTGAAAACACTATTCCTTGTCTAACACACGACACCACCTCTTGTAGTTTTCTAGAGTAGTGTTACTTACCTTTATGTCTTTGTCTGCAAGCCTTTGGAACATGTTGGCATACATCTTTTTCTCTTTCTCATGCTGCTCCCGTATTTTTTGCTGGCAAGTTACCAGTTGCACTTTTGCAGCTTTGTTACTTGGATAAATTTGTATCACTTTCTGGAAATCTCCCCGGGCCAATTCAAAGTCATTGACAGCCAAGTGAGCTTCTCCACGCCGGAAGAGGCCTTTTTCATTGTTGCTATCCAATTCAAGTGCCTGCGTTAAAAAAAACCAAAACAAAACAAAACCACATTCAAGAATAATTTTTCTTTTTTAAAATCAATATGCAGTCAGAATACCAGAGACTGTTATAAACTGTACCTTCTGACATAGATTTATGAGTCCTGTCAGAGCTTACTAATTAAGATGAGTTGAATACAGTAGAAGTAAGTACAAAGATGACTGAATATAATAGGCTATTTGACAAAGAACCAGCAAGTCTAAGATTTAGTCCTGGCTCTAATTCCAGCTCTTTGAAGGACCTTTGCCAACATGACTACCTTCACCATATCTTAGTGTTTCTAATTTCTAAATACTAAATATTCTCAATGTAGCAGCCAGTTAGTAAAAGATATTCAAAGGACAATAATTACGAAAATAACCTGTTCTGCCAGCTAATAAGAAAGGCCAAACACCATGTAGCCTGGTATCCCTTTAAATTGTTAAAGCAAAAGATAAACTGTCAGATTGCTTGTGCAGCTTAAGAATAAATAAAGCCTTACTACCTTGTTGCAGTTCTCCAAAGCCTGGGAGTATTCCTTCAGCTTGAGATGGCACATAGCTAGATTAAGGTGGGCAGCAAGCCTCAAGCTTTTGGCTTTTGCATCCTCCTCATCAGAGAGTCCTGATTCATGCTCCAGCCACGACACAATCTTCTTATACTGTAATGCTGCCCGTTTGTATTTCCCCTCCTGTAAACAAGGCAATTCAATTACCACACAGCTCAACACAGTAACTTTTGTCTCCCTCTTGCCCCTCCTGCTTACCTTGAGCAATAGATCTAAAAAAAATATATATAATTCAGACTAATCAGAAAATAACTTCCATCATCAAAAATATACTACTTCTGAAAGCCATTTCTGCATAGGATCAGGAAATCTTTAGGAATACCTCCTGGTTCCCCCACTAAAACTAGGGGTATAGGTTAACATTGATATTTCACTCTGAACTCCCACCTTATATTCAACTTCTGATACAAAAGAAGGAACATGGGGCATTTTCAAAACAGCACGGCAATTGCTGTGTCATGAAGATAATGGGAAAGTTTGCCTTTAGCTGATTAAATTGTTTGAAACAGCTTCTCCACACATCTGTACCCAAATGAATGTTGTTCACTCACAGAACTATCCCACATCAGGAACTTAAATACTGTAAGCTTGCTACTATTCAACGTATGCCCCAAAGTTATCTATGGGTACAGCAGAGAGCTCTGACAGAGAGAACTAACTCCCTGCAGAGTTAGTTCTTTGGATATTCCAACTCTGAGGCTTTCTTTTTTGTTTGTTTGTTCAAGACACCTTCCCCTCCAGTCCTCCCTGTAAAGCATCAGAGAATATCGTGAACACCACTCTGAAATGACAGAAGTTGTAATCATCATTATCAGCTCATGACACGGACTAAGAAATGCTATTATTACTTGGGGACTGTAGTTTACCTTGAAGTACTGAGTGCCTCTCTCCTTCACAATGCAGCTTTGTTCCAGCTTCTCATCTGTGTTCATTTCCCAAGACTCCTTAGCCTACCCAAACAGGAACAGTTAAAGTCAATGACACAGCTTCTGGGGAAACTATGCTGCTTCCCACTAACAGTATGGTAGAGATAGGTTTGGCAAGGCAGAGTTCTGCACTGCTGCTGGAAACTGGGGTAGAGCAGAAGAGACACTGATGACAACAGACAGGGACACAGTAAGAACAAGGACAACTTCAACCAGGAGCTCCTGGTGTGTTACTATCTCTGACAACAGTGGCTTCTCTATTTCAGATCAACGTTCAAGTATCCCATTGTTCTTGTTTAAGCTGTACTTGCGCTTCTTCTCCCACCTCCCACTCTCTTTGGGACTTCATCTCTCATTCCTACCTTTTCAAAACTTTTGAGTTTCACTTCATACTGTAGCTCTGCATCTGGAGGGATCTGAAATTTCTCCTTCCCAGCACTTCCAAAACCATAGCTGTAAGATTTAGGGGGGGGGGGGGGGGGGGGAACAAACAAACAAACAAAAATGTTCCAAAAATATCCAGACAGCCATATTTTCTACATAGGAAGCTGGGCGCAAAAACCCCATGCAAATCTGGGATGCCTATATAGCATTATTACAAGACAAAGGCTTGAAGAATTCTGGGTACTATTCTAAAATTAGCAAGCACAAGGTAGGAGAAAGCTGAAGAAACCTGGGGTTAATTTCATTAATCTCTAGGTTACCGGTTCCTATTCTTTTTTAAAAGTTTATGTGAAGGAAAATGAAGTTACGTCTCCATCAAGGAAAAAAAATACTTTCAAGTTATACACATCTTGCTTTATATTCATGGTCTGAGACTGGATGGTTCCTTCAGACCACATGTATTTTAATACTATTCTCAGAAAAGGAATGACAACAATAAATACAGAGATTAAGTGAACAGCTGTACACTTCACATACTGCTAATCAACATTTATTTATTTAATTTACTGTTAAGTAAATGCCTATAGAAAGGCTGCGCTGCAACTCCAGTAAGAAGCTGCATATTAGTAGGAAAACCTACAAGATCAGATTGCTTTGCATTTCTTCTCCCATCAGGTTCACTTCCAGTTAAAAAAACACTTAAAAATTGAAATGAATTAAATTTTGATGGAAACTATCAGTGCAAACTCCACTTGTTTCGGATGTGTTCTCACTGTAAGGAGAAAATTCTGCTTATATCCAAGACTGTTTAAGTTTACAACATTGGCCAGTCATATGTCTCAGCTGCTTAGTCTCAGGGTGTTCTCGTAACGGTCCACAGTTTGGATATAACTATGCCTTCTATCTCACAAAAATCTTGAAGGTCGTTTTCCAAAAGGCTTTCAGAATACCTCTGAATATTTTCTACTGACAAAGGATTCCCGATACTCTTTACTAACCATGTTGCCTAGCTATCTGGTCAGACTGGGCTGCTCAGAAGGCTCATCAGCTCCTTTCCTATTCTGAGGCTGTTTTTTAGGTATCTTTACATGCACTGCTGCGCAGTAAGATCTGTTTCATTAAGAGGGACCACAAAAATGTAAATTAAAGACAGCAACAATAGAACAATTTTTTTTTTTCAATATTCACTGAGATCAACGCTATAGAGACGTAAGTAAATTTATTTTGGAGTGCTACTACTTCACAACCTAGTTGCAAACTGAGCTTATCTTCATATTTCTCATACATCGAACTTTTGGGGCTGATCAAGTTTTTAGTTTTTACTGCAGCACTGAAAAAAGCTGAAAGGCATTATAACAAAACACTTAATTCTTGCCAGATGCTTAGTATAAGCCTTTCAAGTATCAAAAGATCAGGAACAGCATACCTGGGTTTGAGATAGAACACAGATTCCTCCGATTTCTCCATTTTTTGAATTGCTTTCTCCAGACCATGAGGAAGATCGTAGTTGTCACCTTCTCCAATCTCAAACCGCAATTCTCGTCTGTCAAAAACACGATCTCCGTATCGGCCTTCAAACTGGACTGGTAACAAAAAAAAGAACAACCAAGAGAAAAATCAGAAGACATCCATATAGGGCAAGGTGCAGGTAGCACAGGTAATATAGGGAGTGCCAAAGCCTCCTCCTAAACAGTCTTTCCTCTTTCAACAGCTACCTATGTATGGTGGCTACTGGCAGCAAATAGAACTTCTGCCGCTAAACTTAATTAACCCTTTTTTTCCTGTTAATTTTTTTTCCCCACTCCAAGAAGTGCCAGAAATACTGCTCTTGTTCCTCAGCAAATGGAAACACTTTATTAGGCTCATCTATCTTTTTTGATCAGATAAGCACTTTATCAGATTCAGTATCTCTGGAGAACACAGTCACTGCTGGAAAACAAACCTCGCTAGAAATAGGAGAATGAAAGCTTACTCTAGGTTAAGTTACCTAGTAAAGGAAAGAGAAGCCACATATTCCTCGCTCTCAGGGCAAGGAGTTGTAGATTGGGAAAAAGGTTCTGCCCTCCCACACAGTAAACCCATTTACTATTTGTGTAACATACTTACTCTCCACAAGTGCACCCTCATTGGGCTTGGAGTAGCCTTCTCCTTTTTTACGGATTCTTCGGATGATGCCACCATCTTCATCATCAGTGAGGTCCTCCCCCTTGAACTCAAAAAGTTCTATCTATGGATGGAAGAGAAGCCTTGCATTTATTCTCATCACATCAATTCAGTAACTCACAGAATTTGCTCTCCAGAGATATTTGAAATTATAGCTGTTTAGGAAGCCATTATCCTAGTTAATATCCAGTAAGGTAATAGATAGCTAAGGCTATGAAGATGCTGTATTCAGTAGATACTGAATGGAAACCTACTGAAGAATTTAAGATTATATTCAGGCCTTTACGGCTTTTTTTCTCCAGCAATCTTCGTCTCTCAATACTACAAATGAGATCCTTTCATTGAAAGGACTGTGAACATGGCTTCTGAATAAAGCTTATATGAGCCGCAATGCTTAGGGACTACTGCAAAAAGAGATTCTATTGGTTTCTTTTATAGTATTTTTGCTAGTGTCTGCAGGCAGAAGTATGGGTAATAGTTTGGGGGCTTGAGGTTTTGTTTGTTTTTTCAATATGAGGGAAAGAACCTTTTGAACACATTAAGCCAGGAAGAATTTGCTCTCAGCTGCCACTCTGCAGTTCTACCACACAGATCAGCCGTCACACCCTCTTACTCTATGGTCAAGTAGATCACCAGTAGCATCACTGCATCCAAGGGCCAGGGAGGTTTGTAAGATACACAAGGACAAAAGAAACAGGGAAATTAAATATAAAGATGCAGTCATTAAGTCCTGATTACACCCTTACTTCCATCTATGGTAAAATTCAGATCAACTTTAAAGTGCTTGGATTAGAGCCCAAACTGATTTCAAACGCTTGTCCTGCAATGTTAAAACAAATTCTAGAATATTTTTTCAGACTTCAGCTATTCCCCACCTGTTTCTTCATCCTCCTACTTTTGTGCCACAGGACAACAGTTTTAAAACTTCTGTGTCATTCTCCCTTTCATGCCTGAACAGAGTTAGTGTTCTCTTTTTACTTGTTACATTTTCCCTTCTGATCTTGCCTTATCATTGTGTATTGTGGGATCATTTCAGAAAAAAATTATTTCCAGAACAATGATAAAACAACAAAACCATGATCTAGCCCACCTTGAATCTAAACTTGTTGCTGCAACAAATTGTTTAGACTCTTTAAGAGTTGGTGTTAATGTAGGATGTAACGATCCACAGCCTGAACCTTCACATGCCCTCACAAATCTCTAATGCAAATCACAGTTTGAAGTGGGACTACCTTGACAAGATGGAAAAATAGTCTAGTCACAAAAGAAATTTGTTGTTGCTGCTATGAAATTAAGAAAAAAATCTTTTTGCTATCTTCTGTTTGAGTAAAACAATAGTAAGAACGGTACAAAAGAGCAAGTCATTCTAATCAGCATTGTTTAGACTAAGTACCTTTTTAAAAAAAAAGTTTGGGGCTAATGCTGTGCAGGTTTGTGACACTGGACTTAACGTTACCGAGAACGCAAGACGAATTGAATATTCACCAACACAAAGAGTACTTCCACTTTTTGATGGATACCCAATAACAATATTCTGGTCTTTCTCTTCAGTCTGTCTGAAACAAGCTAAGTCACTCCAGAACATCCCACTGATGACCATACAGGTTCTGCATGTCCNCCCCCCCCCCCCCCCTTTTTTTTGTTTTACCTGAACAACAGTATTCTATGGAAGAATCTACCTATTTATATTGCTCAGCAAAAGCAATCATGAAGAAGAGAAAAAAAAATAACAAAACCCAAACCATAAGACACCCATTATTTCAGGTCATAAACAAATGCTGATGTGGTGGTAACACAGCTACAAGATCTTTTAACGGGTCCTTTTCAAGGCAACTCATACAAAAATTTGGTATGGTGATGGTACTTGCAAAGGAACCATGCTGACATTGTTTTAAATAATAAAAAAGAAACCTAAGAGCAGGACTAAAGTGGAAACTTAAAGAGATTTTAAGTGCCTGAGTCATACTAGTGAGAAATCACTCCTACCTAATAAAACTTAGGAAAACTTTCTGGACCTAAGTTTCACCCCAGCCCCCAATTCAGGACACACACGGCACTGCTTATTTGTTGTAGCCAGTCATCTGCAGGCCATTTTGTTAGGGAAGCACAAAACCATCATAGGCAGCTTCAATGCTCTTCTTTCCTTCTCCCTTTTCTCCTCTAACGTTACTACGCAGGCAGGCATTAGGGGATATAAATGGTCATGAATGAAACACTACTTTTATCTGAACAGTACCTACAAGATGGAGAGGTCAGACTGGCATCATTAAGAAAAACCTAATGGGAAGTGAAGCATCTGGATGACTGTATCAGATAGACTCAGTAGTACTCTGATGAAACAAATCACATCTCGCAGTTAGGGCTTTTATTTATCAAAAGCTTAGGTATCATCTCTTGTTGCAGGACAACGATGTAGCATCCTGTACACTAGTGCTAAGCCCTTAAGAATGCTTTATTATGCTGCCGAGGTAGAAGGTCTTGAGCATGGTCAGTAAAAAGCAGAGAAGCTGAACATCTTCAATAATTGTTACACTGAAATTGTTTGGTTTTCCTTTCCCTCAACAAAAATGAAGTAAGCAGAAAAAGGTGGAGGGGTACGGAAAAAAACCCAAACAGTAGCATTTGCATTTGAATCATCAGGTCAGAACACAGTAAATACTGTTAAGTGTTCTTGTCTCCCCTTCAATCCTGCCTGAGTATCACTTGCACTTGTGCAAAGCACACAGCATTCCAGCATGTGCAGTCTGATCCAATATAAATCAGCCATGAGTATCTTCAGACTTATATGTAAAAAAAATGCTGTTTAAGAACAGCTTTACAAGATATAATTTTTCAACAGCCAACTGCAGAAATAACGGCATTAATTTTGGTGGACTCAAAATGCGTAAGTTCTCATCCCTTAGTGGCCTGGCATACTACCTCCTAGCAGTATTTTTTTAATCCTTCTGCACAATATACATCCTTAATGCTATTACTCACAAGTTCATAGAAAAAAAAAAAGAAATGCAAATACACTATCCACATGTAATAAAAATACAATATCCAACTATGTTTCATTCACCCTTCTTAACAGATGCTCATTGTTTCCATTATAAATCTAATAGGCTTTCAGTCCCTACTCCATGAGCTGTTTTTTCTTTCAGATAAAACATTCAATCTTAGAGCAATCATCAGTGGTTATAAACTTTCCTTACGCCCCCCAATGTAGGGGTCCCTTCCATTGATTAAGTATTTTAGAACAAAGTAATTTTAAAAATCACACTGAAATAGAGTCTATATGCCTTCTCTCAGGTGCAATTAATTTTCAATTATTTCTTGGCAAATTGATCTGTTTTAACAATACGAAAAATATATCCAGTTTCTCAAAGCATGCTCCAGGAACAGCTTTAATATCCTCCTCTGTAGAAAACTCAACACAAGTCTCAGCATTCTGAGCAACCACTCTCACTACTGAAATAATACACAAGAGACAGCTGCTATTTCCACCCCCTTTTGGAAGGGGAGGAGGGGTAGGGAGAGATACCTTAAAGATCACTAGGTAACAAATTCTGTCCTCTGCTGGGGAGGTTAAGAAATACCCATGCTAATTGGCTCCATGCTTACCAAGACACGAGGAGGCCAACTGTCCACGTGAATTGTAAAACTAGTGTTACCTAGACACCAATCTCAAGACTGCTGAATCTGTCACAGGGACCAAGCGTGTACAAATGACAGAAGACAGTTCATAGTTGCAGGGCTATTCAAACACACCTTATATTCTAGTACTTTATATGGGGTAATTATCTCTTTTCTCCCCCAAATAACTCATAAAAGACTGTGTTAACATTGCAAAAAACGTATAAAAAGTATGAAAAATGTATTACTGAGGACATTAATTACTCTGTTGTTGAAAACTTCATGATGTTTAATGTATCGTGACTCTGAGTCTTATGAAGTAGAAAGAGGATTAAAGATTTCATTTTTTCAACTACTTCAAGTCTGCCACTGAGACAGTCCTCCCTCCCCAACCTGCGCTCTCCTATAGTGAATCATTCCATAACCATAAAACTGTGAACACTCGAAAACTTCTAAGTATTTTAAAGACTTCAAAATAAGGGAACCTGAGCCACTGCAGATCAGTAGCAGCCAGACTAGAACGCCCATACTACCCTCACTGACCATATTTTTCTCTTTAGAAAACCTAGCATTCCAGTTTTGAAAGGATATTACATCACACAGTTTCTACAGTGGAATATGATTTTTGTTTGTTTTTCAAGCATACAGTTTTAACCACGGTCTCTCACTTACCTCAAAAATCAGTGTAGCATTAGGAGGTATCTTTGGGGGGCTCCCAGCTGAGCCATAGGCATATTCCGGTTTACATGTAATCCGACAGATTTCACCAACCTTCATAGTCGCCACAGCAATGTCCCATGCTTTGATCACCTCACCTATGCAAGTCAAATTTCAACCACATGATTGCTAGGCATACATGAAAGACATGATCCGCTGTGAAACTGAGCATCATCACTTTTAGTATACAAAAAATAAGACAGAGCAGGAATTCTGAATTACTTGTGCTCACTCTGATTTATGTATATCAGTTTGAAGCCTAATCAAATTATAGAGTTACCTGGGGCTCCAAATTTGGTTTAATTTCTTCATTCTAGGTGTAGTAATTCTTTTCCTCCCCTTACTTCCTCACCCATAGAGAATACAAGTCATCTGAACACAGATATGGGCTGAAGCGCTTGGCACAATCTCAAGTGCGAGGAAATAACAAGAAACTCTTCGAAGAGGAAGGTCTTAGGGCAAGAGATTGCCTGCTCGTATTTTGAAAACAATCCAACACAACAGCCTTTTCTCTCTGTACTTTATCAGTTGGCAAAGCGCAGCATGAGTGGTAACTAAAAGTTACATGCACTTGTAACAGAAAAGGGGAGGAAAGCAGGAGAAGTAGTACTCCTCCTAAAGCCAAAAGTGAACAGAAGCTGGAACCTCAAGTAACAAAATCCTCTCTTTTACTCAAGCTCTCCTACTTGCTGCTCCTTTCAACTCAACCAAGCAGCCTATTAGTCTTGTAATTACAGGTACACTTCATATCATCTCAAGTTTCAGTACACTGCAGAATTTATCTCTCAAAAAAGCAGCAGGTATGGAGCTGCCAGGGAAAAACTCAGATTGAGTAATAAGATTTGCTGGAACAAGGCTGTTTGGATTTTTGCATTCAAAAAATTAAGGCTTTTGATAATGAAGAGATACACTGCTTCAAGATTCAAATTTTGGGTTAATTTGGGAACTTAGGGAAAAAGGGAGTACGTTTCATCATGCTGCAGCTGACAGCTGCCCCAATGCACCCTGTCCCAGTATCTGGTCACAATTAAGTACTCCTGAATTTGAGTCTTCTGCCAAGAAAACAGTCAACAAAACGCACATTTTGGCTATTTAACTACCCTTTATCACTGCGCTTCAGGGCAACTTTCTCCCCTGAATTGCTTTGTCTGAGGACTCATCAAGGGGCTACACAGTTTTCTCATTCAAAAAAAATTTCAAAGCCGTTCTGATTGGGCCATTCTAAGAGAATAAACCTTAAGCTCTGAAAACAAGTTTAAATAGCAACGTTACCATGCAAAGGAGCCACACATGCAAAGAAATCCTGTCTCAATTATTACCAAAACTGATCAATACCAAATACAAGATATTACCTTTCCCCAAGTCAAATGAAAATTTGTCTCTCCTGTCCAGACTGGAGTCAAATTTTGTGCCATCAAGAAGCCATCCTGTGTAATGGACAGTCACTTTATCACCTATCATCGGAGACTCTGTCCCACTGCCTTCTCTCTTGACAACCTGAGAAAAATAGTAAGCAACGTTAAGATGACAAAAACTAAGTCTTCCTATTGGACATCAATTCCATTTACTCAGATGCATGCATTATCACCTTCGGTAGGTAAAGGATTTGCAGGTTTACTTCAGTTATCTGGAAACGGATTGACTATTCTGTCTACAGATGAGCACTGTTGCAAACGCAGGAACCTCAGTGTGGCTCTGCTGTGATAAGAGAACTGAATTGGCAACAGTTGGCACCAGCTTACAGATCTCTGCATTTATAGTTAGCAATGTCATTTACCTTTCCTCAACAAGATTTTAAATGTTCTTGAAACTTAATCAGGTAAAGCATTAGGCAGGGGTTTTTTGCTTTGTGCAAGTACTTTCCTCACCACCACTCTATCATTACTGCTGAGTTCTGTGTTCTAGGCAAAGCATTTAAACAAGAAAAGGAGCTGGTTCTTTTCATGCAAAGTCTATTCTAACACGTAATCTGAGATTCCTCAAGTTAAACCAGTCAGTTTAATAAAGGTTAACAGCATCTCGCCCCAACACAAGTTACTTCTAGCAACCAACACAGTAACACTTAGGAATTATTATATTGTATTAATTTTGTCTCTCCACAACTCTGACACAGATTGCCAGCACCCCAATTTCACATACATCTGCAAGGATTTGGTTTTCTTCTCAAGAGTTTCCCCAGCCGAGCTAGCAAGACCAGTACCAACTACATCAAGACTATACAAAGAGCAAGACTGGTCAATCTCTCTGGTGTTCACTTGAAATGTATATAAGATAAGGGAATAATACTGACATATCTCATAGGGCAAGGATATGAAGCCTTGCCTGTAATAGAATTCCTGAAGTCCAAATTTGAGTTTTCTCCAATACTGATTGAAACTGTCTAGCTCTGAGCCAAAGTTCTGCATGACTTTAGCTAGGCAAAAGGGAACCAATGGAGGACCCTACTTGCTTGCATCTATACAGACGTGGCAAATACAGTGTTCATACAAGACAAAACATTTCTTCAAGGGCAGTTATATGTAAGTAAGGATTGGATCCCTCCTTTAAAGAAAAGCTATAAAAATGTCATGCTTCTATACCAATCCTGTTTTTCACTGAAGGAAGCAGACCATTGGGAGCCTCCTTCCCAAATTTCAACTTCTTGCAACTAACCACGGCCTATCTCCTACATTGCCTCCCACCATCCCTGCAGCTGACTACAGGATTGAAATACCAGCAGCCTCTACCCAAAGCTGTGTGCACAGCTTCTGGCAGACTTAACAAGCTGAAAGCACCTCAGCAGATGCATAAAGAAAAATAAATAAATAAATACTATTTGCTCTGTTTCATAGGGAGAAAATGCTCAATGTGAAAAGGGCTGTCTGACCTCACATAGCACACCCTCCCCTTTCCCTGCACCACTTTGTACTACAGCAGTTATTAGCATTACAGAACTAACCTACTGATTTCTCTCCTAAGGGAGGCAAAAATTCAAGCAACCGCTCTCACAGAGATAAGGGAACAGAAATATGAAAATAACGTGAATCTGGTAACCAACCTAAACTACATCATGCTTAGAGATATATGTGTGTGCGTGTGTGTGTGTAACTTGTCATTTTAAAGCAACCAACCTGAAGCCACTCTGAAATTATAACTGCATTTAATGGAAATTTACTAAGCTTTTCCAAATGCCATATTCTTGCAGTGTCATACCAAGTTAACCAACACGAAAGTAATTAATATCTCAGTTTCAGTATTTATACAATATTATTCTTTTGCATTTAATTTTCAAGAGACTCAAGGTTCCCTTTTTTCATATACTCAATATGGCAACCCTATTTTCCATAGAGATTACATTTCCCTTTCAGATGGAGAAACCAGATTTTTCTGTTTATATTGTGATTGCAAATATTTCTATACTTAAATACTTAGACTAGAAATAGTGCAAGCATATTCAGCAATACCAGGTAAAACCCTCTGGATACTATTTTGATACAAAGCTAATTAACAAATAAAGAACCCCTTTCCTGGAATAAGTGCAATGATACCAGTACAAAATTGGTGTAGATTAGTTCAGAGTTAGACCCTTGATTTCAATGGGTGTATTCTGCACTCCAGCAATTACTAGAAAAACACAATCCATGAAGGCTGGACTTCATGACCTCTACAGTCTTTTGCCTTATCAATTCACAATCTCACCTTTTTTGAGGTTTTTCACCCCCTCAGTTGTTTTGCCAGAATTTTCTCCCCCCTCCTTTAATAATAATAAAAAAAAATAATCACCTGCACCTACATCATCAAAGGTGGGTAGTGCATGGAGTAGGCAGACACTCACTGACTTTTACCATGCTCAGGGATCTGAGATGCAGGAGACCCGCAGGCAGCTTTCCTGGGCAGCCACGCAGATGAGAACTCTAACCTAATACTGCGCTATGTGCAAAAAATACAACCTCTCACCAAGGTATATCAGCAGGAAATATGGGAAAGCAGCATACAGAAGCCAGCCACGCATCTTCAGTCTGGTCCCTGATACCCTTCCTGAACTGGAGACGGTGCCTCTATGACAAACCCAGAATTTAAACCCAGAAGGCTCTAAAGGTTAAAACCAGAATTTTGTCTTTGCTATGGTGCTGCTTTTCTTCTCCCAAACACCGTAACTCTAAAATTTCGCTGTGATTAAAACACGCTTCTGGCGGTTGTTAAAGTTCTTCAGAGAGACTGGAGAAGTTTCTAGAGATGTGGAAATAGGAAATATCTGTCTGACGGGAAGAACTTAGTGCAACTCCCCCTCACGGTATAAATTCTGCTACCCTTATCAACCGCCTTCCCGGCACAAAGGCAAGACCTCAGGCTGCCGCCGTGCTCCACAACGCGGCGCAACCCCCCACCTCGGCCAGCTCTACCGCCGGCCTCACCTGCGGCCCCTTCACAGCCACCATACCCACCCCCCATCCCCCTCCCCCGAAGCCGAACCGAGGGGCAACCGCCATCAGTCCCACGCGCGCAGCGCACCACGGCGGGTCGCACAGGCGGCCCGTACCGAGACGGGGACCCCTATTTACAGAGCCCAACCCACAGCGCTGAGCGGGTGCGCCACACACGTGCCCCCGCCGCGGCACCATCTTTAATTCCCAAACCCCGAACACGTGCTGGGGCGGGCGGACCCGGACATCCC